>JAYEPQ010000019.1:14895885-14988385 GCA_036321105.1 Dracaena cambodiana
ATGTATTATCCATATGGGAGATCTTCCGATTGAGAACATCCATCGACCTGAGACGAAGAGAAAGGTCTATCTATTTTCTTTAGTTAAACCAATGATTCGTTATTGGACCAGATAGCAACAACCATTTCATTGAACATGCGTATTTTTGATTTTCCGACGGATTTCCATGGTTTCATTAATGGAAATTGTTTGATGTAGTGAGTAATAGGCTCTGGTTGTTCACCGTTCAAGAATTCTAGTTTAGGCAGTTCATATCATCCATACATAGTGTTTTAATCTAAGATTTCAATTCTTCCATGCTTCAGCAGTAGCATATTGTTCCATGGAGCTAAGGTCCAAAATATGGAATAAACAAGTGTTTCCACGACTCTACCACCCGGCCAATTCTGTTCCACTTAATCCCTTTTTCATGGCCACATATCTTTATGGCTAAGGAATGGGAAATCTTTCTCCTGTTACATGAATCAAATGTTTCATTTCATCCGGGAAAAGCCATCTCTTTCTCAACAATGTCTTTGTCATTTGATCCAATAGCGTTCTGTTAGATAGGAAGAGATTTGATAAATACTGATAACTCTCGGATGGAGTATTATAACGGAAAGATCCATTAGATAATGAACTATTGGTTCTAAGCCATCTCTGGCGATGAATCAACAATTCGAAGTGCTTTTCTTGTGTATTCTTGATGAACCAGCGTTTATATATAGATGTAGGAGGATTTGTTTGGGAAGTAATAAGCCCCTTTGACATCTCTTGATCTGCAAAGAATTCTCGACGTGAAAACACAGAGACAAAGGGATGATCTTTGAATAGGAAAAAGAATGGATCCGCAGGGTCCCAAATGAATTGGCTTATTCGAAAAAAGCCTTGTTCTTTGGAAGATCTATCTCGTGTCTGGTACTGCATGGTTCCACTCTGCAAGAACTCTGAATCATTCTCTTGAAGCTCATCCTCTTTATGATAAATGATCCGCTTGCCCCGAAATGACCCGGCCCAATAGGGAAATCCCAATTCAGTTGGCCTTTCGATACAATCAAATAGATTGCCACAAGAGCGCCATATTCTAGGAGCCCAAACTATGTGATTGAATAAATCCTCCTCTATCTGTTGCGAGTCGAGGGCCTCTTCCCCTTCTTCAAACTCCGATTCGTATTTTTCATAGAAAAATCTCTGATCAACGATAGAAAAAGATCCATTTTGCATCATATCTAACGGATTCCTTGGTTCGGACCGAAGAAGTAATGTCACTCGATTATTATCAAACTGACTGCAATCTTTTTCTGTCCGTGAGGATCCCGCCAGAGCGCCTTCTACTTCTAACAGGTCATGAACTAGATCAGAATCATTCTCAACTAATCCATAAGAAGTGATCCCATTTTTTTCACCGGATCCGGGTGAAGACCAAAGATCTTGAGCGACCGATCCGACAGAACAACTCAAAAGATAAAGAAGTATCGTTAATTTCTTCATGCTCGTTCCAAGTTCGAAGTACCATTTGTACAAATAAGAATCTCCTTCCTTACATGATCTCTTCTTCATATAGATAGATATAGGATCTATGGGGCAATTACTTAAAAGTATATTTTGTACAACAGCCCTTCCTATCTGATAGAAAAGGATCCCATGATCCTGAACCGATCTTACCTGGGATCGCAAATCCCAAGTTTGTCTATGAAGAGCTGATCTAATTGTATTAGTTTCTATAATTGATTTTTTCTGTGTAATACTAATTGATAGGGCCTCATTGATAAGTGCTACAAGATCTCGTGCATTGGAACCCATGGTTATGAACCCGAATCCGTTAGTATGGAACATTTTCTTTTTCAAGTGAAATCCCCTAGTATATGAAAGAATGAAAAAGTGCTTTCGTTGTTGTGGAATAAGAAGCCTTCGTATCTTAATGCATGTATTTAATTTATTCGGAGCTATTAGAGCGGGATCCACTTTTTAGGGAATATGAGTCGAAGCAATAACAAGAATATTTCTAGTGGAACATCTTTCACAATCCCTGGAGAGATAGTTATCTAATAGACCGAGGGATAAGTAATTCGACTCATTCACATACAGATCATGAATGTTTGGAATCCATATTATGCAAGGAGACATTGCTTTTGCTAATTTGAATTGAAGGGTGATATCAAATCGGTCTATTTTCGGCGTCATATACATAGTTAGCACATTCGTCATAGTTAGCAGCTCCGTATCAAGGTCATCATCAATATCGTCACTATCATCAATATGGATATCGTCATTATCATCAATATCGATATCATCAATAAGATAACCTTTAGGCTTGTCATCCAGGAACTTGTTCGGAAATACCGTAATGAAAGGAACATAGGAGTTTGTCGCTAGGTATTTGACTAAACAGGACCGCCCAGTTCCTATAGAACCTATCACTAAAATACCCCTAGAAGGGGAGAGGGCTAAGCGGAGCGAAAAGGGTTTTCCATATGATGGGAAATGAAAACAATTAGCCCCACACGAGGTTTGTGAATAAGTGATTGTCTGATAATGAGCAAGGAATATCCGTCTTTCCGCTAAACAGGATCTATTGAACTCAAAATTCATTAGATACTTTTTCTAAATGTCAACTAAGTATCGTAAGTAAATTGATCCTGGTTGTTCAATCATTCGATAACCAGAGTCATTCTTTGATAAAGGATCACTATGAGTCAGACTCAATAGAATTTGATCAATCCTTTTTTCTGTCATTAAGGTGGAGAACTGAACCAAGAATTCTCTTTCTTCATCATCAATCGAATCACTGTTCGCGACCCAGGATTCGATTTTATCATCAATCCAATCACCGTTCACGTTTTTTCTTTTTCTTATCAATTAATAGATCTCTTTACTTGTAGGACTTAGATGTCTCGTATTTCTCGAAAAAGTGATTCGATTGATGGGATTTGGTATGATACTTATGAGATCGATGACATTGATATTCAAATATTTCTTCTTAGAACGTATTGATTTGACCCCATAAGCGGGACCACCACCCAATAGCATGTTGCCACCAGAAGCAGAACCCCGTATTTCTTCCAGAGAATCTCCTAATTGTTCCAGATCAACTAGAAAGAGATTCTTTAAGCAGAAAGAATTCAGTTCAGATGTAGGATACCTATCCAGAAGTTTTCGCAACTCAATCATGTATGATGGAATCATCAAAGATTTGATCTTTTCTAACTCTGTCTGTAACTCACTAGAGGCTCGGGAAACAAAGAGAAGATGGATACGAACAAGATATCCAGCAACAAGAAGAAGGAAAAGGATTGAATAGAGGAACTCCCGAGCATTTCTTGATCTCAGATGTGCCCATATCAATGGAACGGGTGACTCATTATTTCGATGAATCATTTCTTCGGACAGAAGAAGATTATGTAAACACTTATTCGAAATCTCACTTATCAGAGTCCATTGTGGAAGAATCTTCTGAGGAATTGGCCATGATATATCTGATCCATACATAATATCATGAAAAATGGATACAAATTTTGGACTACTACTTAGTATCGGCAATGGGTCTGAAAAAGTATCTAAAAGGGTGAAATTTAGATATTTGCACCATGTCGAAGTAAGGAACCATGGCATATATGTTTGGAACAGATTCCATTTTGAGAGATTTGAAAAAGTACTATCTCGTTGAAAGGTTCCATACATTTGCCCTTTCTCAACGTATTTCTTTAGACAAAGACTCCGTTTTTTCCTCTTTCCGGATGGTAAATATTTCTCAGAACATGGAGTGTGAATCAAACCCATATTTGAATTGAAACTGAGATACTGATGCAAGTTCTTCCTTTCTGAATCAGATAGATTCATATCTGAAAGAGGCTGACAATAAGTTCTTTCAAAATTGACTATTTGTTCCTCTCTTAGAGGTGTTGCAGAAATGTCTGTGATCGAATAAATAGCTCTACGAACGAATGGATCGAATCGAATTGGAAAATGGAAAGATTTGTACAAGTTATACGTTTCATCACCACTTTGTAGAAAATCGTTAGGTATGAATATGTCAGATACTTGTGACTCGATTGGTGAAATAGTCTCTCTCCCCAAAAAAATATGTTTTTTTTTACCGGCGCACAAAGAAAATATTTTGTTGCGAATGAACAAGATATTGAGGAATTGTCCATATGTAAGATCATCATTATGGATACGGGTCTTTTCCACAGAAAAGGGGAATCCTTTGTTACAATAGAATCAGAAGTGATGTGGATCATTCAAGAATCGAAGTCGATTTGCTTTATAAAAAGAGGATATCAATGAACTTCTATGAAATGGTTTCACGGGATTCAGCCAATTGTCTCAATCGTGGGATATCATTGAGAAATAGGAATCCGTGTTATCAAAGGATTTCCCGCGATTATTTCTAGTATGGAATGAGTCAATCATCCACTTTGGTATCTTTTTGAACAAAAATGGTAATATTGTTCCTCCGTTGATCAAGAATTTGGGTCTTTGGGAAGTATCATGATCATCCAATAAGAAGGGTTTCAATTTATTCAAATGAACGATTTGAACACCTATTGATTCTAACAACTGATTGCAGGGTTGATCATTCGGACCTTTCAATTCATAGATGTGGATCTCGGACCTATGAATAGGGGTATTCCCGATACTCACAAAGAAAAAGGGAGTGACTTGGACAAAAAGAGAAGTGACTTGGACAAAAAGAGAAGTAACTTGGACAAAAAGAGAAGCGACTTGGACAAAAAGAAACGAAGTGACTTAGACAAATCTTGTTTATCGATAGCCTCGGACCAATCAATCGAATATTGATTAATAAGTAATCGATCGAACACTTCTTGAAAATGGCTCTTCTGTTCAGAAACGAAATGGTCCAAATGTTCCTGGAAATTCTTGCTCCCATTGGACCATTTGTATCTATATGCATCAGGATCCCGATTCATGGATCTCTCGGTTCGAGAAATAAGAGGATCAAACCATTTCTTCTGACTCTTTTTGAAATTCGATAAATATTGGTTGATCGTATATTTCATTTTCATTATAGTTATATGATTCAGAGTATCATTTCCTATTTGATCCCTTTGAATTCCATATTCGAAGTTGCGATCGGATCTATTCATTAAAAAGAATCGATTCGATACATTTCTTATGTACCCATAGGTGCTATATTGGATTTGAATCAGATTTCGGATCAATCTATATTGATTGACTGCCTCCATGATGTTGTTGCTAGCAAATACCGCTGTTTTTCGTTTTGGATCTTCCAAATCATTCCTGCAGTGGATCCGGACCGAAGAAAAAGCAAATCCCCTATGATACACCAGATCCGGCTCGGTTATTGATAGAGTGAATAGATCTGCCATTTCTTGAAATTTATCTTTTGATTCAAAATCGTGGTGTAACGTGTATCCCCCTTTGTTCCGGTCATGGAATAGATGAAATAAATCCAAAAATGGATTTTTGTTCAAGAATGAAATCTTATTGGAACTGTCCATATCTGGTTCATCCTTCGGAACCATATCACATCTCGGATCTGATGAAATAGGATGAATTGAGACGGTATTTTGTAAATACGTAATTATCTTGAATATATCAACCATTTCTTTATTTTCCGATCGCCTGAAAGGGACAAAAGAAACATCTTGGTTTTTCTTCCAAAATTTCTGATCTCTAGTGGACCTCTCTGTAGGATTCGAACCCAGATGAAGTTCTGACCATCTGTCAGAGAAAAAAGAACGAATTGATCTTGTAGGATTCCCAAGAAATTCTTCGGTTTCTTTCGGAAGCAGATGATTATTCATCTGCTTCTCACGTTTCGTGAATAGCCGGGACATTGAGGAAGATCCAAAAAGGCATTTCGGAAATCGATCTGATTCTATCTATGTTCGTTCCGTTTGAAGAAAGGAAGGATCCCAAAGAATCGATCTTTCTTTTAGTTGCTGAATCTCTGTTTGATAGACCAATGTGTGATATTCTGAATCCTTATTTTTAATGGAATCGAAAAGATCTCTGAATTGATCAGAAGATCCTTTCGATTAGCTAGAATCCGTTACTTGAACGAAAATAGATCTTATGGAATCATATTGAATATTTGACAATACATTCCGTACCCTGCTAAAAAACCGATCCTTGTTTACCAACCACACATTGTCTAACCAAATCCAATTCTCTCTCGATACGTTCCTCAAAAAATCCGATTCGTGCTGATTCTTCCCCCAACTAACGAAGAGATCTTGTCGGAATTGCCACATATGAAATTGAGCACAATTTTGCAAAGAAATACCCCACTTGTTTCTCGAGAAGAGATGGGAAACATGCTCAATATCATTTGATTGAATAGTTGCCTCAGCTCCTTGTTGTTTGAAGAAACCCTCCCCTTCAATTGGTCGCTTTTCACGAAAAGCAGACATGAGATAACAAATCAAGTCTTTCCCTAAGATTTCGAATAGCTGTCCCGAATTCAAGTTGATTATGTTTCGCTTCTTCCTCGGAGAAAGACGATCAAACAATTCCCAATCATGGTCCTTGCGGATCGGATCATCCTATAGGATAAAAAAAGAAACCCCAGATATTTTCTATCTTTCTCTATGAATGAGATCTCGATTCCAGCTACGGTTTCATTAGCTATCTTACAACTAGAATCCCTCTTTTTTCCGATCCGGTTCCTCCACCACCGCGAACCCCGGTTCGATTCAGACATGATACACTTTTTATTTATTGGGAGAACCCAAGTACTCTCTTGCGGATCCATGAAACAACTCTCAGAAATCTTTTTCCCTTTTGGAAGATACAGGAGCGAAACAATCAACCTATTGATATTGGAAGACCAAAAAGATTCTTCCAATGTCTCATTTCTGGGTCCAATGGAATTCATAGGTATAGGAAGAAGCCCCATCAAATAGAGATTTTTTCTTTCGACCATCTTTTGATTGTTAATACGAGATATAAGGACCGCTACTACAATCAGTACTATACCTTTGATCATGAAATATCGATTGCTTGTTGAACCCTGTGAATCACGTGAAAGTAGGATACTCCAAATTCGGGGGTCAAAGAGTTTCATAAAATGTTCTTGGTGGAAAAAAATATGAGTGAAAGATCCCACTGAATCGAATTTGATCCATGAATCTAAGAAATAGTGAGAATTTTATCTCTCTTAATATCTCTCTCAATTCGAAGATCCAGGATTTGAATTGATGTCGTTTCATTGATTCCTCCTAAAGATTTTCATTGATTCCTCCTAAAGATTTCATTTCAATTGGAATTTGGTTATTCACAATGTACGATGAGCCCTGTTAAGCATCCATGGCTGAATGGTTAAAGCGCCCAACTCATAATTGGCAAATTCGTAGGTTCAATTCCTGCTGGATGCACGCCAATGGGAACGTTCAATAAGTCTATTGGAATTGGCTCTGTATCAATGGAATCTCATCATCCATAGATAACGAATTGGTATGGTATATTCATACGATCACATATGAACAGTAAGAACTAGAATTCTTATCGATACTGGAACTCATAGGGAAGAAAATGGATTTATGGATGGAATCAAATATGCAGTATTTACAGAAAAAAGTATTAGGTTATTGGGGAACAATCAATATACTTCTAATGTCGAATCAGGATCAACTAGGACAGAAATAAAGCATTGGGTCGAACTCTTCTTTGGTGTCAAGGTAATAGCTATGAATAGTCATCGACTCCCAGGAAAGAGTAGAAGAATGGGACCTATTATGGGATATACAATGCATTACAGATGTATGATCATTACGCTTCAACCGGGTTATTCTATTCCACCTCTTGTAGAGAAAAGAACTTAAAGCAAAATACTTAATAGTCGAATATAAGGCTAAAATATCCTTCTCAGAACCGCCACCTAAGACAAATGAAGAAAAAGAAGATAAAGAAGAAAAAACTTATTCAGTGCATGAAGAAGATAATAAGTTTTCCTTCCACGATCCTCATGAAGAGAGGATGGAGAAACTACAGAGCCAACTTGATGCGCTGATGCAGAAAAAATAGCTAAAGGAATCGAGGGTTTCAAGATCGTATCCGCTTGAGTGGGACTTTGCCCCTTATCCAGAATAATACAAAACCCTCGAATTGGAGTCATATGACGGGAAGGGGTCCCCAAGTCAGCACATATATTATTTCTTATAGCAGGCGGGTCATCTAATGGAAAACGATCCCATAATGACCAAAGTATTTGTGAGTACCCTGCAAGAGCTTACTTTTACATGGTTTATGCAGTTGCCCCCAGGAACCATAAGTACTGGGTACGATGTCGAGAAACAATTCTTAGCATGTTTCTTTGATGATGATACCAAAATATCAGTTCAATCCCTCCTTGCGATGAAACAAGGTGAAGAAGCGGTCAAAAGAATTATTGAATGCTTTAGGAAAAAATCCATGCATTGTCAATATGGTATGACCCAGGAAACTCTGGTGGAAACCTGCAAGCATATTTCAGGACTGACGTGCTGATAAGAATGGAAGCTGTAGAGTCTAAAACCTGAAAAGATCTGCTAAAGTAAAGAGAGCAAGCGGAAGATATAATTCGCCGGATTGAGCAATCTCGTGATCCGAGAAACTCTACGAATAATATGACATATTCACATAATCTAAAGAATAAATGGAAGGCTGTAATGACATTAGATTCTACTCAAAAGCCGACAAGTCCGGCATAATCAAGACCTCAAAATTCAAGAGGTGTAGGTCAGAACAGGCCCTGACAAGATAGAACTTATATATTCAAGACTGAGCAGACAGGTACTCTGTTCCATCTCCTTCTAAGAAAGGGCATACTGAAATTTCCGGAGAATCGAAAACTGAAAGACGCTAGAAAAACCAATGATCCTAACTATTGCCTATACCATCAGAATATCGGGCATCCGACTAAGAATTATTATCCTCTTAAGAGCTGAATCCAGGATTGTTTGAAGCCGGTGTCCTCCAGTTTAAAAAAGAATAGAAAGTTTCTACAAATATGACAATTTTGGTGGTAAGAACCAATGAGTTCCCTTTCAGAGCAACCCCTATACCAGTAGGGAAGCCAATATCGACACCGAGCATGGGCAGCCTGCACTTGCAAGCTGGGCCCTTAGGTACGCTCCGAACCATAGCTGCGACTGAGTCGTCCTCATTGGCTAGCAGCTGGATTGGATTGGGGGTGCTGAAGATATTAACGGTGATAAGCATCATATTGCTTCTGCTACTCTTGCTAGCTATTGAAATAGCTAATTGAGTGCTATAAATAAAAAAATAAAAAAATGTTTCCCAATGCTGTCAAAGCGGCGGGAAGAGGAGATCAAATTTCTCACCAACCCTATCATACTGAGAATAAAAGTTTGAAATTAATTATCCAATGTTGTTAAAGGTAAGGAGGAGAGGAAATCAATTTCTCGACAACTCACCATGCTGTGGGAAATAGCATGGCTAGCCCAACGCAGATGGCGATTAGTAAAGGCATGCCAAATCCATTTATAACTGGAGTTTGCTAAAAATCCCGTGGATCTGTCATATTAAGTTCTTAACTCTGATAGTAAGATTTGGATTATTACTCTCTTATAAACATGTGATATTAAACTCTTATCTCTGATAGTATGATTTGGATTATTACCATCTCTGTGCAAGTTACGTGTGAGAACCTTGAACCGCCTCCATTAAAATTCCAAGTATGTGCGATTAGGCACCTCTGCTGAATTTCTTGATCTTAACCTGATCACTAAATTGAAAATCCAAAGTATTTCAAAATTTGCTAAGTCATAAGCAATTTTGAAAACTTTGGAAGGGGTCCTGTTGATGATAAAATTTCCAAAATAAACCAAAAAGGAAAGATTTCACACATGACGCGGAGCTAATACCGTAGCTCTGCGTCTGGCTACTAAATAGCCCCGCGTTGAGTAAAACGCGGAGCTAAGTCCATAACTCCGCGTTTAAGTGTTTCAACTCCGCGTGAACAGATTCTTAAGAATCCTGAATTGATTGATATTGAGATTTGGGCTTATCCAATACCCGAATTGAGTCCAATCAAAATTCATATTCAAGAGATTTAAATCAAAACTAAGATATTTGATTAGAATCCTTAATAAATACAAACACTTTCTAATTCTATTTTATTGGAAACTCCTATATTAACTCAAAACTATAAATACCCTCTTGAGATAACCTTTGGGGATCTTTTTGGGGACTAGTTTTGAAGTTCAAGTTACGCGTGAGAATGTTGAATCTATTAAGACCAGAGGAAGAGATCTAGGGCCGGCCATCACCTTCATCAAGAAGAAGATTTTTATATCAGATCGTCAAAAAGTACTACTTGATAGAATCCATCACCACACTAGAACCCATAAATATTGTAAAAGAGAGTGATAAGTTATAAATCCTCTCGTTTGTTTCTCTATTGTTCATCTTTCGTTGTAATCAAAATATTCAATGGAAGAAAACAAAAATTTTGCAATGAACAACCGAGACCCGGCCCAAACCCATGGCGCTGAAGCATGACGCACCGCTAGGTGCTGTAGGTCAAACCCCATACTGTGAACCAGTAACGGACGTTACTCTTATTGGGACTCACGTATCAAACTGTGGCTCATTACCATATGGTACTGTTGTAGTATAAGTTCTCTGCACCTAACAAGAAATGGCCAATATGATCCTCTTACGATACGGTTCTTATCTATCATGTAGTTTCTCCGATTCCCATATTAATGATAATACACATGAACAAATGGAAACATATGGCTTACCACGTCAGATTGTGTACATGTCTTTTAGTTGAAATTGGATTCAAGAATCAATTTAAATAAAAAAAAATCATATACACACGTATTACGAAGATACTCTATTTCCATGTAATTAAGATGTATAAGCATTGTCATCATGTTTCCATGAATAATATCTCATTCACTTTGGTTAAATCTACAGAGATATGACTATGATTAGAGTGGTCATATTTTGAAGACCTAAGCCTGCATGTTTTTTTTAGATCTAAATAGTATTCACCAGTCAAGTTAGGTTCAGGATAACGTGTGTCCCATTCAGTCTAATACTGATAATATACTAATATATAAATGCTAATACTTATTATTATCATAAAGTACAAATATTAATGCTTATTAAGATATGTCTGAAGTAATATTAGTCTATTGTTGAATAATAGTGTAGCACAGTACTGTCACCATTACTTTGTGGTAATAATAGATAACAACTATAACTAGGTTAAGTTAGCTCCTAATAAGCATGTTTGGTTTAATTTGACAATTTGACATGATTCTTTGAATTGGTGAAATTTGGCTCGACATCAGGTAACAAATATACTGGCCTCAACCTGATTAGACCCAACCACCCTTGTGGAGATGCAATTTAAGGAGCGTGTTTGGAATATAGTCAAATTGAAAACTATAGAAAGATAACAATCAGTGTACTCATATTTGGAAGATCCAAGCATGCATGTATTTCAAAATTCAGCAGAATCGGCTTGAATTAACATTGAAATTATATACTTCTTACAGTTCAGGACTCCGTTTGTGAATTAATGTTTCAAAATATGAGCCGAACATATTTACGAAATAATAGTCCAAAATGTGAGCCGAGAATAAAATAAAATAATTTACGTACATAAAATCTAAATTAAATAATTATTCTGAGAAAAAACAAAGAATAGAAGTGTTACTTAATCGAGCTTCTTCTGATTTCTTGATTTTATTTTTCTTTCTTTATTTTCTTCTTTTTCTTCTTCCTTTTCTTTTTTGAACCCCTCAAAATATTCCACTTCCAGTTTCCTTTTGCTGGGATGATGAGTGAAGGAAATGTTTTGGGGGAGCGAGCTTGAAATTGTTTTATATGAATATCGGATGGCATGTTCATAATTAAAGAGGCTTACTCCAGTCTCCTTTTCTCATTAGCTAGCATGGAGGCAACCGCCTTGTGTTTGTGTATAGCGGTGGATGAAACCAGAGAATAGGTCCTAAAAATAACATTAATTTATACACAAAGAAATTTATCTATTTGAGGATAAATAATTTGTTCATTTATTTATTTTTTCCTTTTTCGATTTTGGTTCTGACCGACATTTTCCAAATATTTCCAAATTAATACGGGACATAGTGCTCAACTAGAAAAATACTAAAAAAAATATTCGTTTGTTACTTCAATGTCCGGAATAACAGAACTAAAATTCCGAAGTAATTAGAAAAATAAATTTAATATTATTAAATTAGTAAATTTGTGAATATTTTTCAGGCTTATAAGGAAAATTTTTAAAAATTATAAATATCAGAAAACTAATATCCATGAAAACTGAATATCATTTAGAGTTATGGATTTAAAGTTATGTCTATCGAAAATTATTTCGGTGTCGAGAACTAACTTCGATGGCCTTATTCGGCACAATTGGACTCATAAGAGGAATGCAGGTAGCACGAAGTTTAGGATATTATATATTTCTTAAAAAATGTCTAAACAAGAGAGAATGGCTTCTGTTTTTTAGATACAAATAGGGGGTTACTATTTAAATTTTGTTACAATAAATTGGAACGCCATGATTTTCTCATAGTTGAGTTGATAGTAAGTCACTAATAGAGAGAGTAGGTAAATAAATCTGCAGATAGGCAAGGCCGCATCACTGTAATTTATCAAATCATTTGACTAAAAATAATACTATACTTTTAGTAAATAGTACAGATCTATGTATGAATATTACTTTTTGTTACTATCAAAAATATATGTATAATTGTTTGTGACAAAAAAAAAAGAGTGATTTAAGAAACATCAAATTGAAATACTTTCACATCAATCAAACTACTCAAACTGAGAGTATTTAAAATTTTCAAAAGAGGTATCTGAATAAATTTCTAAACAAGAATGAGGAGCTTTTCATATTTTAGCATAAGATGGGCTTTTAAATGTTGTTGCAATAGATGGAAACATAATAATTTCTGCCGAGTTGAGTTGACAGTAATAGAGAGAGTAGGTAAATAAAATAACATACAGATAAGGTAAAATCACTATAATCAAATGTATCTTCTAATTCAAAAATAATATCATATTTGATTAATAATATAAGTCTATATTTAAATATTACCTTTTGTTACTAATAAAAAATGTGTGCAAAAGGGTGTGACTCAAGAAACTTGAATTTTAATTGTTTTTACAAACAATCAAACTACTCTAATTGAGAGTTTTTATTTCGAATAAAAGGTATCTTAATAAATTTCTAAACAAGAGTGAGGGGATTTGTTATTTTAAAATCAAACGTGGGTTATTATTTAAATTTTGTTGCAATGAATAATAAAAATTTTATCTGAGATGAGTTGACATAGATAAATAAAACCGTAAGAAGGCAAGACCATATCATCTCGTCCTTCCCTCTCTCTCACGCAGGAAAGGGAAGAGCTTTGTCCTGCTGGACTTTCGAATAGTAGAAAAATTTGCAAAAATGGCGAATAACTTCCCCGACCGTATTTACCTCCTCGATGCCAAGAAACTGCTTAATACGAGGGTCAATCACGTGGCTAAAATTGCCAAGGTCAGCCTTTCGAAGCATCTTTTTTGGTTTGAGAGTAGACCAGTAGTTTATCTTTGATCCAGAAAAGATTTTTTTTATTTGAGATGTGAAATCGTGGCATTTTATTAAGCCCAAGAAGATAGAAGGATTATTTTGTTCATAGTTGTTGCTTGAAGTTAGGCTGTAACTCTGTTGCGCTTGAGGTACATGGGATCTGTTTTGGTGGAAACCAACAATAACATATTATTATGGAAGGGACCTAGTACCCAACATGTTCCTATTCTTTTTTTCTCTCTTATAACGACTTGTGTGCGTGATAGTAACTTCGACGCATGGTTAACATAACTTGTGGAAAGAGCGGCCGAAATTTTAGGGGTTATAAATGAAACTGAGAAGTTTAAGGGGATTTTGATTAATTAAAAGGTTATTTTTTTAATAGCATTCATATCACGGTTACTATATCGCCAAATTTTGGTGATGTGGTGACTATCCCAAGAACATGCCTAATAAAATCACTAAGATGGATCCTCCACATAAAAAATAAAAAAAAAAAAAACAAACATTGCAACTCTTGAAAATCAAAATTTGGTGATTTTCTCCTCAATCATCATTCATCCAAGGTGAACCACACATCTTTTGTCTTTCTCTCAAAAATAAAGAAAAGTTAATGGGATTGTGAGATATAATATTTTAATAGGATGGTGCGTGGGATGGTGAGATATAATCATTGAATAATTGAAGATATAATTATTAATAGGATGGTATTGGAATGATAAAACATAATAATTCTAAAGTATATAGTAAATTATAGTATTTTGCCAGGATGATGATTTTACTCGAAAAAGTTAATCACCATTAGATGGTGAGACTGATACTATAAGAATGCCTCAAGGTCGCTAATACTAGACATAGGAATCCCACAATTTTGGGAGGGGGATGTGCCCCCTCTTGAAACAGTCCTTGCTTCTAAAGTATTACTGGGGAGGGGACAGATAATGCAGTTAGCAGTTGGATGCTGTCCAATCTTTTTGCTAAAATTCTAATTTACTGTAGTATATGACATCTTAAATTTATTTAGGAGTACTGCTTTATTTGGACCGAAATAACCCTCGAGTACAATGTTACCATTAAGCCTTTATACATTAGTGCCACTTTGAGAGTTTCTCTCTTTATATCGCTATGGTTGCATACCATGAAGGCTGGAGGAGGGATTTCTTAGGTTGTATCAGCCCTTCATTAAGTAGGTTGGCAATTTGTCTATTATACCTTCGAAGAATCTAAGGTATGAGGTGGGTTTGGTTCCGTAGTTCCTTTAATTCTTGGCTAGCCATAGACCTATCTTGCTCCTATTGTTTAATGGTTTATCACTAAACTTATCGATCATTATCATTTTAATGCCTTCTATGTTTATTTGTTGTTTATATTAACCTTTTGGCTCGAACTGTTTGTTTCGAATATTAAGTTAGTTCATATATGAGTATAGTCCCACATCGGATAGGACAAAAAAAGTCTATGCGTTTAAATAGACCTAATGGCTTAAGTTTTTGGGTCAAACTGATTCTCAGTTTTGTGTTTAGACCCATTATGCTCCCTGTTGGACCCGACAATTGGTATCAAAGTCCAGTCAGAGCCCAGGTTCGGACCAAGTTGTCGTCTCGTCCGGTCAATGGGTCAGGTTATGGCCTAAGGGAGAGTGAAGCTCATATTTGAAAACCGAATTGTTGCCAAAGTTAAATAGGTATACTCACAATGACCCAATGCAATTTAACTGGGTTTGATTTCCCATGTGGAGGGGAATACTGACAATGAACCAATGCTGCACATTGGTGATCTCTCATTTTTAGTTTGTTTGTCTCTTAGTTTTCCGTTTGTTTTCATTGGACTCGTGTAATGGAATAGAATGAATATTATGAAAAAAAAAAAAAGTACGAAAAAGTATTGTCTTCAAACTTTGGCATGTGAATGTGATGTACTAATCAAATCTTTTCTCAAGTGATTCGTGAGAGAGTGAGAGATATTTACTTTAATTTCTTTTGTATTCTTCTCCAAATCCACCAAAAACTCTTAATTTTTCTTCCATTATGAGACGAAGAAGGCGAACTGTATACTTGTTTGCAATTCACAGCATCAGCTCAGCTGTTGTCCCAATTTTCTCGACATAGCTAGTTTTAACAAGTTCTAATTCATAGCATCGATTCATCTGAATCTCTCAGTGTTTCCCTCTCTTTTGAAATAGATTTCTAACTCTAAATCATAGCATCATCTCCTTCCTGTATTCCATTCTTCTTACTTCAATGCTGTTCAGCCTTCAATCCACATCATTTACAATGATGTGGCAGGAAAAATTGCGGGTTTGTTTTGTGCTTGATGAACATATTGCACGGTGTTTTCTACAATCCCTGTATTATAATCTGGGCAATTGTTCGCGTGTACTTGGCTTACTGAAGCAACATATATTATACTATCCTATGTATTAGATTTTTTGGCGATTGAGTATGCAAGTGAAATTGGTTCGCAGGTCATCCCCGTTGGGGCTCCGGAGTTGGTCCATTTATTTGGGTGGTTAATGAACAACAACAACAACTAAGCCTTTTATTCCAAGTATTTTGGATAAGCTACATGAACCAAAAAAAGAATCACGTCGGATCGATATTCCTTCTCCATTCATGTCTATCAAGTAATATCTCCTTATTTAAACCTCTAGACTCCATATTTTTGCGTATCACCTCCATCCATATTTTCTTCGGTCTTCCCTTCGTTCTTTTAAGTTGTCCTACATTGATAAACTCCCCTCTTCGAACTGGTGCACTTATAAGCCTACGTTGCACATGACCAAACCAGCGTAAGCGATTTTCTCGCATCTTCTCATCGATGGGAACTACATCTATCTTAGCACGAATATCTTCATTTCTCACTTTATCTCTCCTAATGTTGCCGCACATCCAACGGAGCATGCGCATCTCTGCTACACTTATCTTCTGTGAATTACGTTCATCTCCTGGTTAATGAACGATAAGTAAATTTACATTTGATAGTGATTTCAGCGTATGGCTTTTTTGGTTCAACTAGGATCTGCATTAGCAGCAGCATGCTGATGCTCTTCATATGTGATATTCCTATACATTTGAGCGTCTTCTTTAATATGTATTCTAATATCATCAATTTTTTGTTTTACAACCTGAAACAAAGAATATACGACATCTGGACTTTTCGACGACTTCCTCTTTGACTGCTATTCAGTGAGCTTAATGTTGGGAAAATTGTTTGTTGAGTTGCTCAAGCCAAGTCAGAAAAAACAAGCAGTTGCTTTACTTGTAAATTGAGAATGTAATTTAATTATCAGACAGGAAACTTAAGGGAACAAGCGGTTGAAATATAAGCATGGCCGATTCCTGTGTTTGGAGAAAGGGAAGGCCAACAATGTATGCTAAGGGGTGTATGTAATTGTTACCATTTTGTTCATATGCAGTGCCAATGATAGCTATCGACTCTCATGAAAGTCATTCATCATACTTGATTCCTTGTGACACCATAATGGCTTTGTATTTGTCTCCGCGTTTGATATATCCCAAGTGATCTGTTACAGGAGAGAGTTTCTACTTCTTGTGCTCCAGTACTGGAGCTTAAACTGTGATAATTCTTGCAGTGCCTCAAATATGAGGCCTGCCAGACCTTTGGAAATATTAGCGAGTAATTTGGTTGGAGGTGCGCAAGCGAAATAATGGATCACTCTCGCCTCGCCAGTGAGTGTAACACCCTAATTCCCCTTTACAACATTTTTGTATATATATTTGGGTTAATTACAGTCAGACCCCCTGTAGTATTGGGGATGTGTCACTTAACACCCCTGAAGTTTGAAACTCTCAAAAAACCCCCTTGACTTAGTTATTTTCACTCTCCTTTTCTATTAAAGTGCACTCTTGTCCCTTAAAATTCCTATTTTATCCTCATTTCTCAAATTCATATTGTTGGTTAAAAGGAGAGATGAGGGTAGAATAAGAATTTGAGAGACAAGAGTGCACTTTAGTAAAAAATGAGAGTGAAAATAACTAAGTTCAGGGGGTTTTTTGAGAGTTTCAAACTTCAGGGGTGTTAAGTGACACACACCTAATACTATAGGGGGTCTGACTGTAATTAACCCTATATATTTTAACTCTCCTCTCCTTACGTTCAGTAGCCCAAAAAAAAATGTGAAGAGGTAAATCCAACAAATGGTCAATTTTCAAAGTGATGGTCTTCCAAATTTTTGAGAGTCATCGATTAAATTAAGATAAAGGCTAATCACATCATTTCCCTTTTTGTTCATTTCTTTTGATTTATTTTATAATTAATTTGGAACAAAGTAATTAAATTATATTCTTTTTTAATGATACTCAAACAATAGTTTTTAAATTAATCAATTATCAATTCATAATTGTTGGGGCTTTACTATTAATTCACTTATTAAATTACTACCAACATTCTACTAGTGTTTTTTAAGGAAAAAAAAATATTCTTCTCTGTTCAGCAACTGAACAGAGAGGAGGAGGGGAAAAAAAAACTAAAAAACTAAAACAAAGAAAAAAAAAACGGCTCTATTCAGAGCTTAACAGAGAAAAGAAAAGAAAAATAAATAAATAAAAAAAAACGGAACAATATGATATATCATGTTTTACATGCATATTTATTTCCATTTTTTATATCTACTACAATATAATTCACTATATGCATATACTATCTGTTGATCATAATCATCTCCAAGACTAGTATAATAAAATCCACGATTCATTTTGCAAAACATAATTTCCATGATGCATTTATTTCACATTTTAATAATATTTTATGCATTATGTATATTATACATAACGTGCATGTATGTTATTATCCCTCCTTTTTTATCATAATCATCTCTAAGACTAGTATAATAAAATCCACGATTCATTTTGCAAAACATAATTTCCATGATGCATTTATTTCACATTTTAATAATATTTTATGCATTATGTATATTATACATAACGTGCATGTATGTTATTATCCCTCCTTTTGTTACACTTGTTATGTCGTTCTAACGACCATAGCTAGGTCCGTCTTGCAGGTTGCTGAGGAGGAAGATCCACTGCAGTTAGAATCATATTTCAAGGAGTTAGCAGATTCTCATTAAGTATTTTCGCTGCAAAAGGGACACGGGAGAGACTCTTTCTATTTATTTTTTTTAAGAAACTTTATTATTTATCTTTTTTCAAACTTAAACTTTTCGATGATGTAATATGGATCCTTTGGCCCTCCTATGACTTGTCATGATCATTATTATTTGGAATAAATTTATTATTTTAATTTCATATTGTTATTTGATTGTAAATGTGTATATATTTGTGACAGTTGTACATATTTGTATCCATATATTATGGTTTGGGGTATTCGATTAAGATATATAGCCAAACGCTACCCGTATTTTGGGATGCTGGGCGTTACAGTGAGCACAGAGGGCAGAGGTTGATGGGCACAGAGAACCAGATGGTTTACTGACATTATGACAGGCTCAGAGAACAAAGAAAAGACTGCACACATATGGCCACAAGCAGTTTTTCTTCTTTCTGTGATGGATGTTTTTGTCATAGTTAAGAATATGGCAAGAGTTTTGTAAATTGAAAAATGTGGGTGAGACATGTAACTGGAATACCAAACATAATAAGTAAAGTTTGAAATAAGTCAATAAGCATAGCTAAACAGACCTTTGTCACTTTTAATGTTCACTATGAGGTAAGGTTATAAAAATTCAAACCTGAGCCTGGCATGTCTACTTAATAGCAACTCATGAAGCAAGCATAGTAGATATCGACTGCGAGATGAATAAACAGCAACAAAATATCCACCACTGCATTCGCATATACATTCCAAGATTAGAGATTATCAAGAACACTCGAATATGGAAGTCTGTACAATCAAATATATATCAGTATTCACGAGGAAAAAAAATTAAACAGCAACAAAATATTGGGTTCTATCAGTTCTATCTATACCACTACAACGGACTCATAATCTAACATATTCTATTTTCAGTATTCATTTCTCTCATATGCATTTACTTACTTTTCTTGTTCCAGATGCCTTAATCAATAGCTTCTTCCTCTTACGAAACCAATTGTGTCGATGCTAGATTTGGATTATGAGTTTCAATGAAACCAACCAACGCAAATGTACATGCAACTAACTCCCTAGAGCTTCCGAAGGCAAATTTAACTCCATCCAAAAAAATTCAAAGAAATATAGGCTTACACATGTTCACTGCAAGCTTGTTCTGACACTTGCCATAAGCTTCACCGGTAAGTGCGTCCATCCATTGTTTACTTCGTTTGCCAGTAGGTCCATTATCATCTACATGATCCTTCGAGCAACCTTTGATGTGATGTTCTAGTCCGCTCTAGCAACTCGAAAGGTAAAAATAGCAGCATAGGTGCTGACTCTAGATGCACTCTGTTATCATCTAAACTTCTAGTTGTAAAACCATGAGACTGTCAACAATCCTATAACCTGTGCTGCTTCTCAACTGCAAAACCAAATAAAATTTCATTAGGTTCAATGTCAATAGGCCAGAAATCTACAATAAACAGGAGGTATGTAAGATCAAGTTTCACTTGGAGATCACACGCAACGGATTTGTATTTTAGAACTATATTCCCTGCTTCAAAATATATTGAAGAACATAATGTGTTCAGAATATTTGAAGCCAAGGGGCTGGTGTGAAACTTCGCTTTGTGTCCTCTATTCAAAAATAAATCCAGGTTTGCAATAAAATGGAGAAGGTTGAACCTTGAACAATAAATATGGTTGCATCCTCTATTGGATATTATTATCTTTTGTGATACCAAGTCTAGACATCAAATAAAGCTCCCATCCCTTTTCAGAGGGTAAACGATACAGCAGTTGAACACACTCAACTCAAAATGGAGAAACAATAAATGGATTAAACCCACAAGGCTGTATAAAAAGAAAGGCTGCAATTAGTGGCAACTATTGATCAGTCAATAATAGATTCTCAAAAAGTTCTTCAGCCTGTAATCTGCCGTCTTTGCTGCATAGTTTATGCACGAGCAAATGGCAAACAGAACTCCCAAGCGAGCACCCAATCTCAAACACTGTGCTTAGCACAGGCAGCACATCATCCATTCGGCCTGCCAAACTAAGGTACTCTACCAATCTGTTACATGTTTCCGCCTGCGGTCTCAAATTCTTCTCCAACATCTTGACCAGCCACGCCAACCCCTGTTCTGCCTTGCCAACCTTACAGAATGCCTTTATAATGACATCATTCGTGTAGACCAAAGGCTCGAGCCCTCTATCCTTCATTCGCTGAATGAGCTCCACCGCTTCGGTCATATTCCCCTGATTGCACAAGGCTATAATAAGCGGCGTGTACGTTGAAACAGTAGGTTGCAATCCAGCCTCCAACACCCTGTCATAAAACCTCATGGCCTCGACTATCCTCCCTAACTTGCACAACCCTTGGATTAGGGTGTTATATGTAATAATATCCTTCTCAATCCCTTTGCTCCCCATCTCTTCGAATTTGTCCATAGCTTCACCCAGCATCTCGTGCAAGCACAACCCATTGATCATAATATTGCAAGTCACAGTGCTCTCCCCATAACCAATCTCAACCATCTCATGATAAAGCTTCTTCGCCTCTTCAGGATCACCGCATTTGAAATACCCGTCTATCACCGAACCATAAGTGTACCGGTTAGGCCGCATCCCCTTCTTGACCATCTCGGCCCACAGCGCCCTCGCCTCATGCATCCTCCCCATCTTACCCAGCCCATCGATGACGGTACTGTACGTGACGACATCCACGCCATACCCCCTCAGCTTCAGCTCGCTAAAGATCCGGAGCCCCTCATCCCCCATCCCGTTATCGCACAGCCCGTGGATGACGGCCTGATAGGTGAAAATGTCAGGCATCCGTCCCCCAGCAATCATGAAATGCAGCAGCTCTGACACCTTTCCATAGTTCCCGGCCCTTGCAAACGCAGCCACGAGCATGCTAATGGAGGCCACGTCTGGCAGGAGTCCATTCCTTGCAAACAGGCGGAGAGTCTTGTAGGAGTCCATGAGGTTTCCCTGTCGGCAGAAGGCCTGGACAATGTAGCCCGCTGTGGTCTCGTCACCGAGGGCGTCCATGCTGCGGTAGAGGGCTAGGGCGAGGTCGGGTCTGGCAGCACGGAGGAAGGCGCGGAGGGCAAAGTTCCAGGTGGGAAGGGGAGGGGAGAGGGAGAAGGCAGATGTGAGGGTGCAGAAGGTGTGGAATGCGGCGTCGATGGAGGAGGAGGACGGGGGTTTGGCGTGGAAGAGTTGGGTGAGGTATTTCGACAAACCGGTGGCGTGCGAGCGGAGGGAGGAGGGAGGGATAGGGATGGCATGGGAGGAGAGGAAGCGGAGGAAGCGGAGGGAGAGGAGGGGGTTGGAGGAGAGGGAGGAGAGGATGGAGGTGAGGAGGGCGGGTGAGGAGGAGAGGCGGGTGGTGTGCGGGATGGTCAAGAGGGTGGATTCCCACCTCGGCTGGTGCCGGATCGCGTGGACGATGGCGTCGGCTGTTTGAGAGAGGAGGACGTCATCATCATTAACATTGTTGTTGTTGGGTTGACTGGGGGGGTCTGGGCTTGGAGTTGGATTTGAGATCGAAGAGGAGGAGGAGGAGAAGGGTTTTAGAGAATGAAGGAAAGGGCTTTGGATCTCCGTCTTCATCACCGTTGAAACCTTGTTTCTCCATATCATAGTTTGAGAGAAGAGAGCGACGGCCAACCTTTTTGCAGTTGCGCCGGCGGATGGAAGGGGAGAGAGAGACAGAGAGAGACGAAGGAGAAGGATAACGGGAGTTCCCAGAGGGGCACACCAATTTTACTTCTGAGCCCACCCTCTCGGGAGTGTTTTTTTCTGGTGAGCATACTAAAAATATTAAAAATATTCTCGCTTCATTTTTCTCCCCCCACTTCTCTTGGTTCTCTCACTCACTTTCCTGCTAAACCCAACTCTCTCCCTACTCTAAACTCTCCTCTCCCTCTTTCTAAACTTTCCTCTCCTCCTCTCTAAGACCAGTCAGAGCAAAGATCGCTGAACCCCACCTCGGTCGCCCGTTGTCGAAGTCAAAATCCTAAAAATTCTATTGGGAAGAACTTCAAAAATTTGTGAATGGACAAACGAATAAAAAACGATGTTGAAAAAGGTGATTGATTGCATCCGGACCCTAATCGAGAGTGTCGTCAAGCTCAGGCATCGACCGATGTTCGTCATCGTCGGGGACAAGCCTCTTGATGGGATCAGTTTCTCTTCGTAAAAAGTTATATTTTTTGTTCAGTTTTTCTTAATTTAGCTGAGAAATAGAGGTTTTTTAACCGACACATATTGTGATTCTTCACAAAAACTTCTATTTTTATAATTTGATAACACTCTTATAGTAGTTCGTAAGAATCGTAACTATGTCAAGAAGTTTGTAATGTTAATAATTCAAAAAAATTTGTATAAACTGAGGGTTGGATCACATCCAAAGAGGAATTTGAATAGTTTTAAAGGGGGAATTTAGGTTTAGATTTTTTTTTCCTCTCTTTTTTGTGCATGATGTTTACATTTATAATATAGGGGTGAACGGATAAACTAACTAACTGAAGAATGTGATAATAGGTTTTTGTTAGCATAAACAGTGGATATATTCTCCTGTGTTTCATTGAAATGCGATTAATGAAACAGTTAACTTACATAGTTATATATGCTACTAAGAACGAACTAATTAGTACAAGAAAAACAAAAGTTACAAAAGAAAACTATTAATTAACTCCATATAGGTACAAAAATTGGGATTCTAGTATTTTCTTTTCTATATTTTTATAGCTTTGTGCTAAATATTTATAATTATCCACTTGCAGAGTTAAAGCATCAACGTTAGCGAAATCCCCTATTGCTGAGAATCTAGCAGGTTCACAAAGATTTATCGAGATACCAGTACTCCATTGCGTCAAAATGTTCGGAGACTTGTAGACATTGGATCATTTTTTTTAGGGTTAGCATTGTAGCGGTGTTCTAATAGTGTTTGTCATTATGGCTTAAGTGCAACCCGTTGAACAAGTCACCCCAGAAGCACCGATACTGCCAGAACGACTTGAACCCGGTGTCACCCCCTAGGAAGTCACGAAGGCAATAAATCATGTATAAAGTTTAGGGGCAATGAAGTGCAAATGTTTCGTATTTTGTAATCATCGTAAACCTTATGATGAATGTCTTCTGTATTTACTTTTTTATGGTTATTATTATGACTCGAAAGTTTAATTAAGAAAAATATCTCCTTCACTCTGCAATATTATTAGTGTGATTTGAAAGCCTTTAGTATGACTTGGAGTTATTTTAGTGTATGTATTTCGTATATGTATCAGTATCTGTATCACAATCTGTGTTTGTATTTATGCTTTATAGTATCGAAGAGACTTTAAAATGAATTCAAAATTTCCTTAATTCTTTTGGGCTAGCCTATCTCATTATTTCTTTAGAGTTGGTCTATCTCATTATTCCTTTTGGTTTGGCTTTGTATTATCACCCAAAAATGGAGGTAATTCCCCACAGAAAGTCCTATTTAGGATTTTATGACAGGATCCTCTCTAGTGCTGGTATGGACTATTGTCCGAACTGACAGTCCGGACAAAAAAAATTCGTCCGGACAGCAATCCACTGTCCGGACTTCCAATCCGAACAGATATTAGACCATTCGGACTGCCAGTCTGGATAGTGGAAAGTCGTCCGGACTGGTAGTTCGGATGTGTACCTTATCATCCAGACTGTTGTCCATTGTGCGAATGCCAATCCGAATGGATTAAAACTGTTCAGACTATGAGTTTTTTTTTTTGGATTCATAACTTTTATCAATCCGTACTGTTTGTAGAGGTTTTGAGTAAGTAAAGAGCTAATAAAGTCAATTTTTGAATTTAATTTGTTAAATAATTTAATATGGGGAAATATTTATGGAATACTTGTAGGCTTTAGGATTTTTTTTTTTTTAACTGAACTGCAGTTTAAGAAAAGAAGGAGAAGAGAGATTGAAGATAGAAGTATTCCAATCCAAAAAATTCGATAACAAGCTTGTAATATAAAAGAAGTTTTTAAGTGGGCTTACTAGAAAAAATGATGTGCTCCTCTAGAAACTCTCAGGATAATAGATCGAGTAGGGGATGCCAGTAGCGGGTCACAACACGGATCGGGTTATGGATTTATTTGATACGGGCTTGTTTAGGCGGCAACAGCCTTATTGACCCCTTTTCTTGGGAGTTTCTAAAAGGGCACAACATTTTTCCTAATAAGTTCATTTTTCCTAGTAAGCCCATCCTCTCTTTTGAAAAGAGAGTTTTCCTGGTGAACACACCCAAATTTCCTTACAATACCCTTCCTTCTCCATCTCTGATGCCACCAAAATGGACCATCACATGGGCCCCTCCTGCTAGATCCCCTTCGGCTCCCTCATCGTCTTCTTTGTCGGCTCCATCCTCTTCACCGTGGCTCCGCTCACCCGTCGCCTCATGGGCAATCCCCAAGACCTGATTCCGCTCCAACGGATCGCGGTGGACCTCGTCCTCCCCGTCCTGGCAATGGCTGCTGCCTGCAGCCGTAACCTCCCACGGCGACTTCCATCATGCCATCAACCTATTCATCCAAATGCGAGCCTCCGGCCTTCCACCCGAGCACAACTCCTACCCTTCTGTCCTCAAGTCCTGCGCCGCATTGCACGACCGCAGGCTCGGCAAGTCGCTCCACGGGTCCGTCGTCAGACTAGGTGTGGATTCTTATCTATGAACCGGCATGCGCTCATCAACATGTACTCCAAGCTGGGTAGCTTGCGGAACGACCGCCAAATGTTCGATGCATTGCCTGAATCGACGTTGAGGAGGATGAGGAAGGTGTTTGATGAAATGCTCTTGAGAGACGTCATGTCGTGGAACACGGTGATTGCGGGTGCGGCTGAGAACGGGTTGCATGAGGAGGCTGTGGAGATGGTTAGGGAGCTGGGCGGTGTCAAGTTGAAGCCCATATATGCGAGGCTTGGGAGGTCCTTACGGAGCTGATGGCACGAGAAGGGTACGTAGCCAATACCAAGGACGTGCTCCACGACATAGACGAGGAGCTGAAGAGAGAGCTCTTGTATGGTCATAGCGCGAGGCTCGCGATAACGTTTGCCATTATAAGTACCCCTCCGGGGGCTACAGTTAGAGTGACGAAAAATCTTCGAGTTTGCATGGACTGCCACACGGCTACTAGGTTCATATGGAAGATCGTTGGGAGGGAGATTGTCGTGAGAGATACCAATCAATTCCATGATTTCAGGGACGGGAAGCATTCTTGTGGGGATTATTGGTGGGATTTGAGAGAAACTGTAAATCATTCTTTGACATTCTTAACAAGATTCAAGTGAATTCAGTATGAATGAGAACTTTGTAGATCTACATGTTTCTTGTATGATGATATTTATCGATATTATATAATTTTGACTTGGTTAGTAGCTTATTCATAAACTGGCACAGTTAGATTATGTTGGTTTTTTTCAGTTAGCTGAGTTTTACTTATAATGGTTGTAACTTGTATGGTTCATTTGAATTCTGAGTAGATTTCTTCCAAATTATGAAATTTCTCTTCTTAATTTTTTTATATCAGCAAGCTTCATTGGGATGTTTATAGTGCCGCAAATCTTCAAGAAGAACATTAGAAGGGGTCTGGATGACAAAACATTTATCCAGAATGAAAGTCCGGTCCACTATCCGGATTTCCAATCCGGATGAATGAATTTCATCTGGTCTTCCAGTCCGGATGAAATACTATTTATCCGGACTGGAAATCTGGATGACGGTCTACCGTCTGGACTTCCAGTCTGGATAAGTCTTCTTTTAGACGGACCAGAAGTCCGGACGAATGGCCACAACCCCGGACATATCAAGTTTCAATGTCCCCTTCAAAAAGTGATTTATACATTGTTCTTCCTCCAAAAATTACACCCCGTTATAGATTTTTTCCTATCAAGAAGTGATATATCCATCGTTATCGAATACAACCAATGACATATTTGTATTCTCCATTTTCGTCGAGTGCAACACAACTCAAAATTCTTCTTTTGTAGGGTTTCTTAGGAAATAATATACGAAAATGAAGCAAATTTTCGACTTCAAAACATGAGATGATTTACTGGAGGAGGAGATCAAATAAATTGGAGTAGATTTGTAGCTTAAAAAAGGAAAAGTTTTAAAGTGGGCGCACTAGGAAAAATGGTGTGCCCCTTTAGAAACCTCCTTTTTCTAACTCCTTTGCATGCCCGCTATCCTATGCATAACCAACAATTGGTTCGGCCATTATTGGGCTGTGTTATTTTTTTTTTTTTTTAAAAAGATAGAATAAAATATCTTCTTTCACATTAAAGTAAGTAAATCTAACATATAATATTTTATATCTTTTTCAATAATAAGGAAATTCAAATAGAATATTAATACCTATTTCAAATGAAAATTTTTATTAAGTTAAGAATAAAGCCTGATTTTAAACTTGGAATCTTGTATTATCTTGTCGTTCCTTTATCTTATCAGTAACATATTATATTTTATATTGATAAAAGGATACTTTACCTTTTAATAGGTTTACAATTAATCTTTTATTTAGATTGGATATTTTAAAAAAAAAAAAATCTCGTTGCATGCCAACAATATCATTTTGGTGTTTGGGAAGTTAAGAAACACTTAGTTTCTCTTTCTATTTGTATATTTTTAATTCCAAGAATCTAAAAAATTAAGAATCATTGTAATTCCTAATTTTCCGAGGACTTGAAAATTAACATTATAAAAATTGTTATAGAAACCTAGAAAGAGAAAATATTTAAAAAATACTTGAAAACATTGGAAAAACAATATAGATTTCGCATTTTCAAATATACCATTCCATAGTTAAAAGTAATTAAATAAATCTTTCAAAACAAAAACCCTACAGTATGATGGGCACATCATTTTGCACTGGTTGCTTGTTTCTTTTCATATTTGTTTGATTTAAAATTATGAAAATAAAAACTAGGAATGCCCCATCCAAAGTTTCACCTTTTGATAGATTTATTGAATATTAAAATTGGTTAGTTTATCCTTTTATAAATCTATCTTTGAAAGAATTTTATATTTTTTTTAAAATTGGTTTCGCTTGGTAATTTAGGATATAGGAGATTAATCTATGAGCCATATTTCAAAACCTTGACATGCACACAACGATAATAAAAAGACATAAAATTGCATTCATTAATAATAAATATAAATCATCTTAATAATACTATAAAAGCATTTCCTAGTTGCAAAATAAATGAATAAAATCATGATTGATTATGTATCGAAGACTTTATTCACTTCCAACATCGATTCTCAATTAATTCTTAACGATTACATTGAAATCAATTCTCTAGACTACCATCATCCTGTTTTGACCGAGGAAATTGCCAGAGTAGTTGAACCCAGATTCATGGGAGGGAATGCCAACAAACACGATGAATAGTATGTGTGGTGGGAGAGAAGGGTGGAATACAAGTCTGCCTCCGTATCCTCGTTTATTTATTATTCAGAATTTCCTCCCCTGAACGTTCATTGTGCCTCTGTTCATGGTCTGCTTCATGATTTTCATATGTTGCCTTGTTCACTGCTCTATTCGACGTTGCCTCACTGATTATGTAGAATCTTTCATCTCCAATCTTTGGTTTAAAAAAAATAGTTTTTTTTGAGAAAAAAATTAGCTCTCAAATATGTAGTCTAAAACTAAAAATTAAAAAAAAAAAATCTATTTTAAAAGTTACGTATCTTTTTCTTCACAATTTTATCCATTTGAATAAAATAAAAAAAATATATTTTTCTCAATTATATTATAAAGAATTGAAGTTAATTTGAAACAAAATTTTCCATACCTTTTCTTCGTAATTAATTTATCAGAAATTTGAAGCGCATCGTAAAAATATTGTCGAACCATTTCCTAGTTGCAAACTAAATGAATAAAAATAATGATTGATTCTTTATCGAAAACTTTATTCACTATCAATATCGATTCTTATTAATTTTTAACCATTGCATCGAAATCAATTCTCTTCGCCTGTTTGTTATTTATGAGGAGTCTTTCATCTACAATCCTTGGTATAAAAAAAATAGCTTATCAGCGAAGTTAAAAAATAATTAAAAAAAGAATTTAGCTCTCAAATATGTAGTCTAAAACTAAAAGTTCTTTCTTTTTTTTTTTTTTTTTAACTTTAAAGTAGAAACATTCCGTATCTTTTCTTTCACAATTTTATCCAATTCCAATCCTTGAGATTATTGAAATAGAATTTCAGCGAAATTATATAGAGAACAAAATAAAAAGAATATTTTTCTCAAATATATTATAAAAATATAAGTTAAAAGTTCCATAGCTTTTTGTTCATAATTTCACTGATTGGATCAATTGAAGGCTTGAGGTTTTAGTTGTTATAATAGATCAAGGGCACTTAGAAAGCGGTTTGGTATTTTGTATTTCAAAAATACAGATAATGGCAAAAGTAGTTAGAGATATTTTAGGAAAAAAACAGAACACAACTATTTGTTTTTTTTTTTAATAAAAGTTTCCAGTGTACAAGAATTTCTCATGAATGTCTCTGCTTGGAGGATTAGAGGATTTCCATTTTCTGGTGCTTTTGAATTTTCTAATTTTTAAAACCCCAACATATTCAAAGTGGTTTTGAATAGTAGAATAGTAGATATGTTCGTCTGGAGTGTGCGAACAAGACTTAACATAAACTAAATATTTCAATGGACGAAGATAAGAAGATTTAGACAAAAAAAAATTAACGAGCTTCAATTGTAATACCTATATTTTTCAGCTGCTTTTCAGAACAGAGAACGCTAATTTAAATTTCACAACAGTCACATGATTTTAGAATAACCATAAGTACTGTTATAATAGATTAATAAATAATATGTCAAAAACTAAAGTTACATTTATAAAACATAAGGTTGATTACATGAAAGGACGCACTATTCTACATATATCCAACAAAAGAATAAAAAAAAGGAATGGTACGTGACAAGAGAAATAAGAAAAAGTACATACAAGATTATAAAACTAGATCCACTTCTTACTATCGTTCTGCTTGAGTAATGAAGTTTAGATTCCCAATAGGTGCAGACTCTCCTTCTGCTTCATTAAAAACTGGATTCAGTAACTAAGCGATTAAACCCAGTAAGTAACATTTAAAGAAAAAAAAAACCAGCAAGTAACACTTAAGTGTACTACAATAGTATAACAGTATCAGTGCATGTAGGCATGCTCATGTCAGTGTTGGTCGTAAATAATAAATTAAACGTGTTAGCAAGTATATTAAATAAGAATAACAAAACAATTACTCTATGTATCTTGATAATATATTTTATCGGTTTTGGTTATTGTCAAAATTAGTTGTATTGTTGTATTAATAGATAAAATAGTACTATTCTTCATTATTATATAAATACTCGGACATACCCCGGTTCTGGCCCTAATCGCATGGGCTGAACCATGACATACCGCTATGTATTATAATTCACACTCCATACTGTGATAGGCATATCGCACAGGGTACTAATCATCATTTGGTGATTCAGTACCACCCAGGCCACTGCAGTAAGAAATTATCGACCTTAATATTCATTAATCTTTATACGACATAATTCTTATATATCAAATAGTTTCTCCACAACCCGAAGTTCATAATCCATAGTACACATGACTCATAAAGACATCATGAGCATGATTCACTCATTTACATGTACGTTCGTGTCTGTCTATATTATTCATGATATCATTAATAATTTATTATTGGATCATATATACGCAATATCATTATATTATTGAATTCATTCACTAATTTGAACCTTAAATTGAGCCAATTCATTAGTTCAAATTAAATGAATTAAGTGAATTGAAATTGGCTTCAAAAGTTGAGTACATAGCAAAGGAACAAAAAGGGAAGATGAAAAGATAGTTCCACATGGGATAGAGGAATGTAAGGATGTAGGTTTAAATATGATAGCTTGCTCCTTTACTTTGCTTATGTAAGAAAAGGAAAACCTTGAGCACCACGGGTGGTGCTACGCACCGCCCACACCAGCACGCGCACGCGCGTGTGGGAGGGCGAATGGGCGTTTAGGGCGCATTGGGCGCTTTAGAGGCGCACTTCGCACGTACGCAACGTCGCGAGGAGCTGAGGAGCCTTTGATTTTTGGTGCTATTGGATTCGGGTTGCCTCTATTGGGTTCAGATTGGAATGGATTCGACCTGCACCCGCCCCGTCAGTCAAGAGTCGTTGAAGTCCAACGGTCGGCGGTCCAACAGTCACCGGCCGCCGTCAACAGTTGCCGTTAAACGGTCACAACTGTTGAAACGACCAACTGTTGCGATTGTTGAAAACTCAACCGTTGCGACTGTTGAAAACCTATAAATAGGGTCTGGGTCAGAGTTTTAGACATACATTTTTCTTTTCTTTTCTGTTTCAGTTCATCTTCTACAGATAGAAGTTTTCAGAATTTCTGTTTACAGAAGATCTCTGTTCAGTTCCATTCTAAGTTCAGTCCTGCATTACATTACATAAACCAGAGAGAACCTCCATCAGATTCGCCAGAGCAGAGGGATTGCAGCTTCCTTCCCTCTGCAGATCGATCGTTGTATCCTGAGATATCGACGTCCAAGAAATCCAGAAGCAAGCAGTGGAGGACGAATAGATTTTAAGGAGATAGTGTCCAACACTAGCCTCGATCTTCATCCAATTTACTTCCTGTCATCTTCCAGTTTTCTTCCAGTCTTCCTGCAAGTTTCTGAATTAGGTTTTTCATAATCCAGTTTCTTATTTTTCTGATTAGGATAGTATACTAGATAAAGAAGAACAGTTTGATGGTTTTTCTTTAAACAGTCTTCTTCTACTTCAAAACTGGAAATATATAGACATAAACCTAATTACAGAATTAATTTCCTGCAAGATAATAGTAGCAATTCCGTGTAACTACAAATCTGTCATCTTGTGTTAATCTAAAACAATTCTGTATGCTTCAATCTGCAATCACAGAATTAGTAACCTCCACTTTACATACACATTTAGAATATACAATATATTAGAAGACTTATAAAAATACCAACAATCTTAAAATCGATTATTGCATGTTTTAGATTAACTTTTTAAGAATATAGTTTAAACATTTTTAGTTTGAACATACATTCTTAAAATCGATCTTCGTACTTGTTTTAGATTAATTTTTAAGAATACAGTTTAAACATTTTTGTTTAGAACCTACATTCTTAAAACTGATTTTTTGAATTCTGTCAAAATACCATAAATTAGAGTACTGTTATCAATTAGAACTCTGTTATAATAGTATTTAATCTTTAAACTGATATTTCGTTTTAGATTAAAAATACTGTCATCAATCACTAGTAATCTAGATTGATTCTGGAAAATTTCTATTTGGTGATTTGGAGACAAGTAATCTTAATTGCTTCTGGAAAAAGGATAGTTAATTTTTGTTTTGTAATTTGGTGTGTTGAATTGATTTTCAGTTTTATTAGAAAGTTAAAATTTATTACAAGACATTAAGATAGATAAATTTTAATATTTGTAGATGGCTACTACATCTGATATGTCCACTGTGATAACTCCTGTCATGGTTACTCCAACTGTGCCTTCAAGCCAGTACGAGAAACCAGAGAAGTTCAGTGGCTCAGATTTAAAGAGATGGCAACAGAAAATGTCGTTCTATCTCACTACAATGAATCTGGCCAAGTACTTGAAGGAGACTGTGCCTACTCTTGTTGAAGATGATCAACAATCTGTGAAGACGGTTGAAGCATGGAAACATGCGGACTTCTTGAGTAAGAACTATATCCTCAATGGTTTGGACAATATACTGTATAATGTATATAGTTCAGTTGCTACTGCTAAGAACTCTGGGAGTCCTTAGACAAAAAATATAATACAAAAGATGCCGGCTCTAAGAAATATGTAGTCGGTAAGTTTCTGGATTATAAAATGGTTGATTCTAAAAATGTAATCAACCAAGTACAAGATCTTCAAGTGATCATTCATGAAATTCATGCTAAAGGTATGACTATTAGTGAATCTTTTCAAGTGGCTGCAATAATTGAAAAATTGCCACTATCTTGGAAAGAATTTAGATATTACCTAAAGCATAAACGAAAAGAAATGACACTTGAAGATCTAATTGTACGATTGAGGATTGAAGAAGATAAACGCCTTTCTGAAAAGAAAATTAGAAATCCATACAATGTTTCTAAAACTAATATTATGGAAAATTCCAATAAGTCTAATGACAGGAAGAGAAAGTACAATGGTGAAGACTCTAAGAGTGGTAACTCGAAGAGATTCAATGGCAAGTGCTACAACTGTGACAAGCCTGGACATCGTGCAAAGGACTGCCGGGTGCGAAAGGCACCAGATTCTTCGAAGAAGAAGAAGAAGCATCCTAATGCACATTTGGCCGAAGAAGAAAATCTTTGTGCAAATGTAGATGTAAATTATACATCTGTTGTCTCAGAGATTAACCTAGTTGGTGGCAACTCTAAAAAATGGTGGGTGGACACTGGAGCCACTCGCCACATTTGCGCCAACAAGTGGATGTTCTCCACATATGATTCTGTGGAAGGAGAACTACTTTACATGGGTAACTCTGCAACCTCTAAGGTTGAAGGACGAGGTAACATTGTACTGAAGATGACTTCGGGGAAAGAACTTACTCTTACTGATGTACTTCATGTACCAGATGTCCGCAAGAATCTGGTCTCTGGCTCAGTCTTGAGTAAGAAAGGCTTTAAACTTGTGTTTGAGTCTGATAAGTTTATACTCACAAAGAATGGTGTATATGTAGGTAAGGGGTATATGACCAATGGTCTGTTTAAAATAAATGTAATGACCATTGCCCCTAAGGTTATCAATAAAATTGATTCTTCTATTTATATGACTGAGTCACTTTTTATTTGGCATGGTAGATTAGGACATGTTAATAATTATACTTTACAAAGATTAATAAATTTGAATATGTTGCCTAATTTCAATATAAACTTTGAAAATAAATGTGAAATATGTGTTGAATCAAAAATGACTAAGCTTCCATTTCACTCTATAGAACGTAGTACTGAACCTTTAGAATTAATTCATACAGATGTATGTGATTTAAAATCTATTCAAACTAGAGGTGGAAAGAAGTACTTTATTACGTTTATAGATGATTGTACTAGATATTGTTATGTATATCTACTTAGAACAAAAGATGAGGCAATTGAAATGTTTATACAATACAAAAATGAAGTTGAGAATCAACTTAGCAAAAAGATAAAAATGTTAAGAAGTGATAGAGGTGGTGAATATGAGTCACCATTTGCACAAATTTGTGCAGAATATGGTATTATACATCAAACAACTGCTCCTTACACTCCACAGCAAAATGAAATCGCGAGCGTAAGAACAGAACTTTAAAAGAAATGATGAATGTCATGTTAATAAGTTCTGATTTACCCCAGAACATGTGGGGGGAAACTCTGCTTTCTGCCAATTATATTCTCAACAAAATACCCCAAAAGAAACTTGAGAAAACACCTTATGAATTATGGACAGGTCGAGCACCTAGTTATAAATTCTTAAGAGTGTGGGGGTATCTAGCTAAGGTTGCAATTCCTACTCCGAAAAGGACTAAAATTGGACCTAAAACTATTGATTGTATATTCATTGGATATGCGCATAATAGCAGTGCTTATCGTTTCTTTGTCTTTAACTCTGATCATTCAGAGATACATAAGTACTCTATTATTAAATCTAGGAATGCTGTATTCTTTGAGAATGTATTTCCTAGTAAAGAACATGAATCAAGTTCTCCGAAAAGGACTTGTGATGAAATTCTAAGAGATACAGAGTCTGATTCTGGAAATAAAACCAATGAGAATGAATGTAGACGGAGCAAAAGGGCCAGGATTAATAAATCGTTTGGTCCGGATTTTCTAACATATATATTAGAAACAGAACCTCAAACTTATAAAGAGGCTATGTCTACTCCTGAAGCTCCTTTTTGGAAAGAAACTGTAAATAGTGAAATTGAATCAATTATTCAAAATCACACCTGGAAACTTATGGATCTTCCTCCAGGAAGTAAACTATTAGGATATAAATGGATCTTTAAAAGAAAGATAAAACCTGATGGGTCTATAGATAAATACAAAGCTAGACTTGTAATAAAAGGCTATAGACAAAAGGAAGGTATTGACTATTTTGATACATATTCACCTGTAACAAGAATAACATCCATAAGATTAATAATTGCTTTTGCTGCATTATATAATCTTGAGCTTCATCAAATGGATGTAAAAACAGCATTTTTAAATGGTGAATTAGATGAAGAAATCTACATGGAACAACCTGAAGGGTTTGTAGTTCCATGTAAAGAAAAGAAGGTGTGTAGACTTGTTAAGTCTCTTTATGGACTTAAACAAACATCTAAACAATGGTATGAGAAGTTTGACCAAGTTATGTTGTCAAATGGATTTCGCTATAATGAATGCGATAAATGTGTATATGTAAAAGGGGATATGCACAATTATGTCATTGTATGTTTATATGTGGATGACATGATTATCACCGGTAGCACGGTGGCTCTAATTAAAGAAGTAAAAATCATGTTAACACGGAAATTTGATATGAAAGACTTAGGTATTGCAGATATTATTCTTGGTGTTAAAATCTCCAAGACATCTGATGGATATACCTTATCCCAGTCACATTATATCGAGAAGATACTCAAAAAATTTGACAAGAGAAATATTGATATAGCTAAGACACCTGTAGATATGAATATAGGTGCTAGTATATCACAGTTAGAATATTCTCAGATCATTGGCAGTCTTATGTATTTAATGAACTGCACAAGACCTGATATTGCATACTCAGTAAGCAAACTGAGTAGGTTTACAAGTAATCCAGGAAAGAACCACTGGAAAGCAATAGTTAGAGTACTCAAATATTTGAGGTACACTACTAACTATAGGTTGCACTATACTAGATATCCAGCAGTGATTGAAGGATACACTGATGCTAACTGGATTACCGATTCAAAAGATATCAAATCCACAAGTGGATATATCTTTACTATTGGAGGAGCAGCCATCTCTTGGAAATCTTCTAAACAAACATGTATAGCCAGATCCACTATGGAATCTGAGTTTATAGCTTTAAATAAAGCTGGAGAAGAAGCAGAATGGCTTCGAAACTTTTTAGAAGATATTCCAATGTGGTCTAAACCTGTGTCAGCAATATGCATCCATTGCGATAATCAATCAACAATTGGAATGGCACAAAATGTATTATATAATGGAAAGTCACGACATATACGTCGTAGGCATTAAACTGTAAGACAGCTGCTTACAAACGGAATAATATCTCTTGATTATATAAAATCAAAAGATAATATTGCAGATCCATTAACAAAAGGCTTGACTATGATCAAGTATATAAGTTGTCAAGGGGAATGGGATTACAGCCTACTAAAGAGTAACTCCATAATGGCAACCCAACCTAGCTGACTGGAGATCCCAAGATCTAGGTTCAAAGGGACAACCGAATTGTGGGGGAACTCGGAAGAATCACTGAGGAAAATATTTCCTATCTCATTTCTATGGTAAAATAGTGATTACCTGCAATGTGTTAGGATAAGCCAAGATTTTAATGATATATCTTAGAAATCTAAGTGGAGTATAGCAGGATACTCTTGATAAGAGATCACCTATGTGAGTGAGAAGGGGCCGCTTCTATGAGAATGAGAAAGGCTAAGTTCTCTAAGAGTACTCACAGAATTACCAGGTTGTCCAAGGCCAAAATGGACACAATATAGAATCTGATAAAGTTGAAAGAAATCGTGTGAATATTATTGTCTTAGTTTACATCAAAAGCTGAACAGTTCAAAAATATCGTGTTCACTGGTTAGCAAGTAAACTCGATAATATTTCACTAGGGAAGGTTCAAAGCCAAAAGCCACCTCTTCCGATGCGGTAACTTTCTATTACACTCTCTGGTTATTTGCATTAGAGTCTAAGCCATTTCATTCATGTGAGGGATTGTTGAATTCATTCACTAATTTGAACCTTAAATTGAGCCAATTCACTAGTTCAAATTAAATGAATTAAGTGAATTGAAATTGGTTTCAAAAGTTGAGTACATAGCAAAGGAACAAAAAGGGAAGATGAAAAGATAGTTCCACATGGGATAGAGGAATGTAAGGATGTGGGTTTAAATATGATAGCTTGCTCCTTTACTTTGCTTATGTAAGAAGAGGAAAACCTTGAGCACCACGGGTGGTGCTACGCACCGCCCGCACCCGCATGCGCACGCGCGTGTGGGAGGGCGAATGGGTGTTTAGGGCGCATTGGGCGCTTTAGAGGCACACTTCGCACGTACGCAACGTCGCGAGGAGCTGAGGAGCCTTTGATTTTTGGTGCTATTGGATTCGGGTTGCCTCTATTGGGTTCAGATTGGAATGGATTCGACCTGCACCCGCCCCGTCAGTCAAGAGTCGTTGAAGTCCAACGGTCGGCGGTCCAACAGTCACCGGCCGCCGTCAACAGTTGTCGTTAAACGGTCACAACTGTTGAAACGACCAACTGTTGCGATTGTTGAAAACTAAACCGTTGCGACTGTTGAAAACCTATAAATAGGGTCTGGGTCAGAGTTTTAGACATACGTTTTTCTTTTCTTTTCTGTTTCAGTTCATCTTCTACAGATAGAAGTTTTCAGAATTTCTGTTTACAGAAGATCTCTGTTCAGTTCCATTCTAAGTTCAGTCCTGCATTACATTACATAAACCAGAGATAACCTCCATCAAATTCGCCAGAGCAGAGGGATTGCAGCTTCCTTTCCTCTGCAGATCGATCGTTGTATCCTGGGAGATCGACGTCCAAGAAATCCAGAAGCAAGCAGTGGAGGACGAATCAATTTTAAGGAGATAGTGTCCAACACTAGCCTCGATCTTCATCCAATCTATTTTCTGTCATCTTCCAGTCTTCTTCCAGTCTTCCTGCAAGTTTCTGAACCAGGTTTTTCATAATCCAGTTTCTTATTTTTCTGATTAGGATAGTATACTAGATAAAGAAGAACAGTTTGATAGTTTTTCTTTAAACAGTCTTCTTCTACTTCAAAACTGGAAATATATAGACATAAACCTAATTACAGAATTAATTTCCTGCAAGATAACAGTAGCAATTCCGTGTAACTACAAATCTGTCATCTTGTGTTAATCTAAAACAATTCTGTATGCTTCAATCTGCAACCACAGAATTAGTAACCTCCACTTTACATACACATTTAGAATATACAATATATTAGAAGACTTATAAAAATACCAACATATATTCCATTCCCTTATCATGTCACTGCTCATTTTCATGTTCATCATATATCAATCATATTAGTATAACATGTCATGTCACGAACAATTGTCATATGACATGCTATATTATCGAGATTAAATTAGAATATTTAGGGTATCGATCCTACAAATCACCTTATAATTCATACTTTCTTTTTAGAGAACCAATATTCTAAAGTATAACCAAATATTAATTCTAATATTATAAAATAATATTAGTTCTATAAAATAATATTAGTTCTATCGAGATAGCAATAGCACAAGAGGATGATCCACCCCTCAAGGATTTACATTTTTAGGATTAGGTCAAGCGCCATTAGCCAGTTTCTTATAAGATCTTCATCTCTTTTATGTATTTATCATTTTGCTCCGGATATTTTTATATATATTCAGTACTTATATTGCTCTGTTCTGATAGTGTAATTGACTTTATATGAGTAACATTTTAATGTACATATTACTTCTTATTCAATATACATATTTTGGATATTGGTATATTTATGCCTGTGATATTTGAGCAGATAGATTCAGATTGTAATATATATCTTATATTTGCGCGCTTTCATATCTCTTATCTCTATTTGTATAAAAAAAAATTGGCTCCTGTACTCCAGTATTGAGAATGTCTATCAGTGACACCCTATCTATTATTACGATATGCACTTCAACACACTAGTGTAATTTGGGGCATCACAAAAAGATAGCCCAATAATAAACCATATGGAAGAATCTCCATGTGTATCATAGCGCTAGCACACAAGAGGGTGAACCTCACTACAGAAGACGAAATGACACATCCATCGTATATACCCAAGGTATAACCATTCATAGATTCTAAATGCTCAATTTAGCTAATACTCTTGCTATTTTGAGCTAATCTCTGTCAAATAGTCGCTGAGCTGAGAGTTTCTGGGTCTTTGATCAGGCCTAGAACCGGCCCACTTGACATTTTTTTTTTTGTTTTCCCTCTTCCTTCCATACGCTTGAACGCTCCACCTATTCAATGTGTATCCTACCTACCTATTCCTACACTTGGGCTCTGTTTGGTTTGAGGGAAAAATGAAGGAAAAGAAAAGAAAATAAAGTAGAAAATATTTTTTATTGTTTGGTTTTAAAAAAAATGAAAGAAAGAAAAAGAAAATAAAGGGAAAGAAAAAATAAAAGAAAAGGAGATGGAAATTAGTTTTTTTTTAATGTTTGGTTATGTTTCGATTTGATAGAAATCGAAACAAAGAAAAAGAAGGCTGTGTTTGGATTGAGGGAAAATGAAAGAAAAGAAAAGAAAAGAAAAGGAAAGGGAAAGTTACTTTTCACTGTTTGGTTAGAGGGAAAATTAGAGAGAAAATAAAAAGGAAAGAAAGTGAGAGAAAATGTATTAGATTTTTTTTCTTTTTCCTTTTCTTCCGCAAACCCAGGAGAAAATGCAAGAAAAGGAAAGGTGAGAGAAAACGGAAAAAGAGAGAGAAATTTTTGCAGAAATTTCCTTTTAATTTTAGTCCCAAGATATTTTTAACTTTTGTGAAGTTTAGACTATTTGATAATTATATGCTTAATTATTTAGAAATTAAAAATTATATCAATAATATGTAAATTAATATTAAAATTTTCTATAGTATAATTAGAATTATATTTTCCTTTTAATTTTTTATTGAGCAACCAAACATAAAAAACTGCTTTTTTCTAAAATTTCCTTGAGATTTTCTTCTTCATTTTCTTTCTAACTAAATATAAAAAAGAAAATCAATTTCCATATCTTTTTCTTTCCTTTTCTCTTTCCCTTTTCTTTTCTTTTTTTTTTCCTTCATTTTCCCTCAATCCAAACACAGCCGAAATGGAAGAAGATATAGAAAAGAAAAGAAATAGAAGTTTTGTTTGTTGTTTGGTTCAAACAGAAACTAAAAGGAAAATGTAAAAAAATAATTATAATAAATTAAAAACAAGGTTAAAAAATTAAGGGAAAAAAATCTTTAATCCAAACTCCCTCCACTCTCCAACTATAAAATCTATCTCCAACTATAAAATCTCATATATCTCCAACTATAAAATCTCATATGGTAGTAACACCATATAAGTTTTCTCTCATTTTCTTAAGCTGTATTTGGTTTGAAAGAAAATAGAAGAAAGAAAAATAAAAAGAAAAAAGAAGAAAATAAGATGGAAATTGTTTTTTTTTTTTTTTTTTATATACAATGATATTTAGTTAGTAAGAAAATATTTTCTTTTCTTTTAAATTTACTATCAAACCAAACAATAGAAAATATTTTTTTTCTTATTTTCTTTTCTTTTCCTTCAAACCAAACCGAGTCTTAGTGTAAAGAAAAAAAAAAAAAAAGGAAAATAAAATTTTGAATTATACTTTCTTTCATTCTCATCCCACTTTCAATTCTTTTCAATTTTCTCTCAAACCAAATAATAGAATACATTTCAAATCTTATTTTCTCTCAAACCAAAAAGAGCCTCAGTTATATAAAATAAAAATAAAAAAAGACCTGCTTTTCTCAACATCATGTCTAGTAGAAAGCAAACTTTTCAGGTAATTTATTCCTTAGTGGGTCTAAAAACTTGAATGCAAAGACTATCATCTGTATAATATCTTTTGAATTTAACGCATGGCACAATGTAATGTACCATGATAACAATAAACAAAAAAGCCTGAGCACAAATTAGCTGATCATATAATCCAGAACCAGGAAACTAAGGAACCAGTCGTCAGACCAAACCCAATAAACAAAACCATTACAATCCCAGCAATCTCAGCATGCTGGATTGGAACAGTTTTAGGAGTAAGGATCATCAGCACCGAAGTCAAGTAACCGTTTGTTAACCCGAGAAGACAGGTCAGTACTGTGACTGGGATTTCTGTACGAAAAAATTCAGGGCCATGCAAGCAACCCAGAAAGAGAGGATAGAACAGCAACCTTCCGAAACAGGCACCGACCGCAACGGTGGCGTTTTCAAGCAGATAGACTGCTGTCAGGGACTTCCCGACCAGATCAAATACATTGTACCCAGCAATGAGGATGATCGGATACCAGTCCTTGAGGGCAGCAGAATGCACATCCTCAGTGATGTATCCCGGAAAGATGGATAGAGTGACCGCGTAGATCAGGAAGATTCCAAATCCGGACCACTTGATTCTTCCAATGATGCTCCATAACGTAGATCTCCAAGAAGATCCATTCATTGGACCTTTCTCGCTTCTTTCTTCCTTCAGAGCCCGCACTTTGATATCTTTGTAGTGTTGGACAATTGGAAGCCTGTCTGCAACATTGTAGCAAACAAGACAAATGGCCATCACTACTATACTAACAGTGAAATAGAGGTTCGCACTCTTCCTCAACCCATCTGCATCCTGTGGGTATATGGATTTTGTTATAATCCTCATCGCCGAAACAAGCACCCCTGCAACCAATAGACTTTTGAAATGTGAGTAAATAGACTATGGTGGAGAAACATATCTAAATGGGACTATCAAAACAAGAAAAACATACTCATGATTGAATAAGCGGGAGACTCGCAAACAAAATAAAATAAAAACGTAATTCGTGGGAAGAACTGAAGAAGTGTATTGATTGAAGTGCAATAATCATCAAGAAAATATTAATGAGATGTGCAGAAGTGATATCATAAAACTGAGGCCCATGATTATTTGAATTATATCATGATTTAGTGTAACATCATGACAGAAAGTAAAAATATAAAACAAAAACTTTCTGAGAGTGGTAAAGAACTTGGCAACGCGAAGAATGCAAGTGATTTTTATTGACTTGCATAAGACATTTGAAGGATTCAGAGAAATTTATTTTGAGAGATTAGACTATTTGACAAAATTGTTTCATAATTATAGACAATGAAAACAAATTATAAAAATGCATTTAGGAACTAAAACAGATGTTCCAACAGATGGCCACATGTATATAAAGCGACTATAACTATTTTCAACATGTAATAAGATCCTATAATAACATAGAGTATATGGCCTGCAACTAATATAAAGACAATGAGACGTTAGTCGATGCTTGATAAGAATAAAGTTTCAGGTAACTCGTGAAGAGCAAGGTAGTATACGAAAATAGGTAAATTATGAATAACACGCTAAAAGCATGGCCATTGTTGTGCTTATTACCCATAAAGTATGAAATTAATGACTTACACCTCTCTGTTAGCCCCTAAAGTATAAAACGACCTTTCAATTATAACCACTATTGTGCTTCCGACCATTAAAATATGAAACTAGTGACTTGCATCTTTCTGTTTGCCCTAAAGTACGAAAGTAGGGATGAGGGAGAGCCGATACACAAGGAAATTTACTACCCCACAAACATGAAGAAGGCACCTACTCTACAAATTATGGGGTTTATCATGTTTTAATTAGGGATGTTGTTGGTTTCATACTTTAGGGATAAAAAACACAACAATGACCATAATTGAAGGGTGTTCTTCGCAATTTATCATATGAAAATCAGATAGATATTTCCATTTTTAAAATTCAGCATCAGATACATGGTAAATAAAAAGGAAGGGGCTAAACACTACTGAAACATCCAATTGAAAGGAGTATGAGAATAGCATCACACAAGTTATGATATACAAACGAATGTTCGGTAGATGCAAAAAGAGTAACAAGCCAATTTAACAAGGCAAAGCTTAGGCAAGATTGTTAAGAAGAATTCATGTTGACAAAGGGAGCTCTTGGAACATTATCTTCCTTAGCGCCTCCAAGCAAATGAGCGTCGGCAGAAGAAATTGAATAAAACTGTAGGATCCTTAATCAAATTTAATGGAACAGTAACCCTACCATAAAACAAAAGCACTGCAAGATTGGTCAGGAGAAGAGGAAAGTTGAAGAAGTCAACAAGCTCCTCTTGTCAAACTCGTTTGAGAAGTTCAATATCCAGAGTAGTTAGCCAGCGTAGTCATGGTCAAAAAAGTTAACGGAAAATGGTGCATGTGGGTTTATTATACTGATTTAAACAAGGCATATGCCCAAAGGATTGCTTCCCCTACCAAGAATCAATCAACTCGTAGACTCTGCTTCAGAACAACTATTCAATTTCATGGGTGCCTTTTCAGGATTCAACAAGATCAAAATGGCTAAAGGAGATGAAGCAAAGACCTTGTTCATTATTGAACAAGGTATGTATTGCTACAAACTAATGTTGTTTTGACTTAAAAATACCGAAGCAACATATCAATGTCTTGTTAATAGAATATTCAAGTCCCCAAAATCAAAGAAATACAGAGGTCTATACCGATGACATGCTCGTAAAGGATGTAAACCTGGAAGAAAAACCTATATGCCTAGGTATCCAGATTACGTCGATGGTTCTTCCTGTGAAATCGGAAGAGGCGCCGGAATCATTCATGGTTCGGACGGTGAAATCCCATAACATGCCCTCCATTTTCAATTAAAGGCATCCAACAATCAGCTGAATACAAAGCTATGATTGTTGGGCTCAAATTGGCTCACTACGTAAAAGCACCCAAAGTCGTCACATTGAGGGATTCAAGATTTGCAGTAAACCAGATAAATAGTGCGTACGAGGCATAAAAAGAACAAGTAATCAAATATCCTTCCTATGTGAGGAAGTTAATCGATCTATTCCCAAAGGTTCAAATAGCTAGGATTCCTCGAGAAGACAACATGCGAGCTGACATTGTGTCAAAACTCGCCTCATCGGCTACTCTTGGACTCGGTAAAACACCAAGACTTGACTCTATAAAATGATTCACATCAATCTTCTAACTAAACAGACCATCAGTGCATTAGAAGTATCAAGTATCGACTCGACTCCCAATTGGATGACTCCAATAATTTAGTACCTCAAGAACAACTTGTTGCCTATTGATCCTCAATAGGCAAGAAAATATGCAAATGGCCATTCAAATGAGCTCTTGATGGAGACCGCTTATAGGAAGACGCTTCGCCAAGAAATATTTGAATTCATACCTCAAGTGCCTCACTCTGCAACCAAGATTTTAAATATCAGCTATAAAAAAGCAATATCGACTAATATTGCGATGTGGACATCTAATACTACGATATTAAATATCTCAATGCATTCATGTTTTTTAGGAAAAAGAAAAATCATCGATATCGGGAGCAACCCGCTATTAAGACTCAATCTCGGGAAATATCAGCTAATATCCACTAATATTGAAGCCCATACAATTGGATAAAAAGTTGTGATCATCTTTTAGCCCACTTAATCTAATTTACTTTTTTTGGTTTATTTGAGCAAATTGAGTACGTCTATTAGAACTTCAAGTTAGGATTCATTATTGTAAATTTATTGTTAAATATTTAAATTATAGTAAAATCAAAAAAATTAAATCCACAATAAAAACTTATTGGTTAGTGTCTTAGTGATTATTTTATTGTTAAATATTTAAATTATAGTAAAATCAAGAAAATTAAATCCAAAATAAAAACTTATTGGTTAGTGTCACAATGATTATAGGTTTATCAACTTAATATAAGTTGTTGATATAATTATATCCAGAATATTTATGTATAATATTTTATATATTTTATATGATGTATGCAGGTATTATTTCATTCATATTTACTTTAGGAAAGGAGGATAGGTACATTTATAGTTTGCTATGAATATCTTATATTTGCTAAATATCCTTACTATCTCCCCGATAACGATATCCGCGATGGAATTTTTCCAACCAATATACCTGTTATATCTGATATATAAAAAACCTTGTTTGCAACTAGTCGAGTAACTCCTTAAAGAACATGAAGGCTAATGCGAAAATCGTCAAGTGGGCAAATCCGGGTACGGTTCGCTATAAAATTAAATAAATAGTACATTTAACTTTCCAAGAACTTATTGGAATGTTATAAGAAGTGCGAAGAGAAGGGAGAGAAATCCTAACCGTCACTCTCAACTTATCCTCCATATTAATTTCTAAAGATTTATGAGCAAGACACAAAAAATAATACACAAACTTAGCATCATTATTCACCATCTGAGAAGACTTCCATCTCGGCATCAGGTGGTCGATCTTAGTTTTTGTTGTCTACATCTAGCTAATCTTTCAAAAAGATTCACATCTCCAACGTGTTTGACATCATTGAGCTTCTCCACTAATTTAGTACTTGACCACTTCTACTAAAAGTAGACTTAGATGTTATCGTCGATATTAGCGGAGCTAATATCTCACACGCCATTGTAGAAAGCATATGAAAACAATTTCTCCTTTGATTTCTATCATAATAAAATATCAAAATCCTGATATTTCTCTTCATCATTTGTAAGAGCTCCAACACGATATAGTAGTTAAGCTCCGTTTGAGAGGTTTTTGCTTTTTGATGTTGATAACAAGCTAGAAAATTTTTCTTTTTCATGCTTATGTCCCTAGATGAAGCAGCTTGAGATGATAAGGTAAGTTGTCTATTTCCATTCAAATATTCATATTGAGAGTAAGTAATAACTAAGCATGTTTTAATATCAGAAATTAGAGCATTAACATCATCTTCATAATTCATATTTGAACAAAATTCTTGAATTAAATATCCAAAACCTGCCAACTTAACACGAGGATCCATAACAACTCTAAAATAAAATAGACTAGAAATTTTGAATATACGTGTTAATTTAGTTTCCATAGAACAACAATATATTTAAGAAATGTATTATTTCTACTTTCTAAAATTAACAAACTAATTTTGGTTAAAACATAAAGTGCTACATGAGTTATTGGATAATACGTTCCAGAAAGTATAATTTTTACACCCTCAAATACTTCTAGAAAATGACAAATATATAATGTAACTTCTCAAACTCTTACAGTAAGATTGATCATTAGTAATTTCTATGTCACTATATAAGACTATTGAATTTTGGTAAGGAAGACAGTCTCACAATATATATTATATTTATTATATTGAATTCCAACTGGTTCGGAAAACTTTAAAATTTAGGTTCAAGCTCACACAAATTGATTTTAAGGTTTGCTTTTTAGGGCAACTAGCTTTCATAAAAGATAAGATGTTTCTTAGTTTTATAAGAAAATTATTGATTATTTTTAATCCATCCTATACATACAAATTATAATGATAACACAACGAATATGAAATAATTTTCCATTCAAAACAGATCTTAGATAACTTTTCAAATTTTCAATTATTGCAGCACTCTCACTAGCATTATTAAATGAAATAGAAAAAATCTCCAGTTCCAAAAGTATTAATAACTGTCATTATTGATTGGCTAAGATTTGAAGCGGCATAAGAAAAATCAAATTTTCTAACTAATATTTCTTTTTTGCAATATCCATTCATGATAAATAAAATGAGAAGTAATAGAAAGATAGCAATTGCTGTGAAGACCTTCCCACCAATCAGAAGTGAAATTCTATATGGCAAAGAAAAAAGTATAGCAACTAAAGTTTGTTTTTGTTTTTTTAAAATTTTACATATATCTAATTTATATCTACTCCAAAAGACTTTTTTAATTCAGAATTATGTGTTGTGTTTATATTTCATGGATCATCCGCCATATTAAAAGTTTGTTCAGCTTGAACGATATATGAAGGTAAACTTTCTCAACCTAAAACTGGATTATATCAAATATTCTTATGATGTAACTGTATGTACTAGTTTTGTTTATTGTGGTTGATCAAGGGGTGTGGCTCATCATGTTAGATGGTCAATTCGACTACCTTTAGGAAATGAATATAATTTAAAATGTTCTGCATCTAGCCTTGCTTACACCTTCAAATATTTTCTCAAAATAATACCAAATATTAGATTTTGAAGTTCTAGAGAAAGTGGGTGTACTGTGTGAAGGAGGAATGTTAAAAGGTTGAGATGCAATGAGATCAATGGACTGTGAGACGTAGTCATACTTTTATAGTTTATTAAATAGAAAAATCGGCAAAACAACTATTGCTCCAAATATCGACCAATACTGGTATATCAATTGATATCTCAATTTCAGCTCCTAACCAATATGATATATGTTTTAATATCATTTCTCATTCTGGACCGAAATGGATTTATATGCCATCTCGTAGGCGAGATATCGGGTGATTTTTCGATCTCAAAATATTGCTCGATAAGTAGTAATGTCATATTGTATTTCAATTATGAAAAAAACCTAACTCTCAACTTGTTAGCTCACAAATCTAATGACCTACATATATAAGAGAGAGAATTAGGGTTTGGTAGTTGTGTGCCCCTTCATTGATCGTTCCTCTATTGCGAGCATTCAGCTAGCAGTTACATTATCTATATTGATTATATTTTTGTGTTTTGAAAATTGGACTTTAGTTGATATATGGCTTAACGCATTTGAGAAGATTCCACAAATTTTAAATTATTTAAGTCTCAACGTAAATTACTAAGGTATTATTTTAGAGTCTTAGACCCTAAGTTCTAAAATAATATTTGATACCAAAATTTGAACTTGTAAATGGACCAAAAGACCATGCATGAATTGTTAACTTGATTAAGGTTGATCTATTAAATCTCACTTCAGCAATACAAATAATGATCCTATTCAATTTTCCAATTAGATTATGATGCACACCTGATATAGGATGTTTTCTTGACAATTGTACTGCTTGGAGATGAAATTGAGCTTTATATGAACGTGCACATGTGAATTGTTAACCTTAACCTGGCAACTTTGGTCTATTAAATCTCTCATTTTAGCAATAAAAAAAATGATCTCTATCAATTCTCCAATTAGGTCCTAATGCACATCCATTATAGGCAGCGTTTTAAATATCGCCGAATGTGCACATGTGAGTTGTTAACCTGGCAGCTTTGGTTTATTGAATCTCTCATGTTAGCAATAAAAATAATGATCTCTACCAATTCTCCAATTAGGTCCTAATGCACATCCATTATAAGCAGTGTTTTAAATATTGGATATCAGTGCCGATCGATAAAATTACATACCGGTTACTAGATATCAAGCGATATATTGCGATATGATACTAAATACCAAAGTGTCATATTGCTATCATACCAGTTAAAGAATAACATTTCATTGCATATATAAAACATATTAAAATATTTAAAATAAATTTAGAGTACTTATCTTGGCCAATTTGCTATTCTAGAACCTTCTCAAACGCATCAAGGGACATAGTCATAAGCCAATCGAATGTTCTAATTGTAGGACCAGAGTTGTAGGACCACAAGGGCATTATCATCATCATCAAAAAAAAAATTACAGACAAAGTTCACTATTCAGTGTTCATCTACAATGAACTGTGATATACACACAAACAGGTACTTTCCCACACAATGAATTGATGAATTATTGAGATATCTAAGTTGCAAATTTTGTAAGGAAAAAATTATACTTAATATAAATGAACTTATAGGAACTGGCGAGCTACTGAGTGCTGAATGAATTCTTTCCTGGCCTTCTGCGCTTGTCGGAGGAGGGCTGGGGATGTTGCCAGTAGTCGTGGTAGGGTTCGGTGCGGGGATCAGGTCGATTCGAGTGTAACTGTCGACGGCAAGAGGTGATTGAAGACTGGGATCACAAAGATTCGACAATCTCCTGGAGGATGAAGGGTGGGGTGGGGGTGAGCTACATTGAGATAATCAGGGGCAAACAAAGAGGAGCGAAGATCAGAGACTCCAGACGAGCGAGGGTGGTCGACATTTGTGATTAGGTCACAAAAACGAAAAATTGGGATTTAGGGCAGCTGGGGTGGTTATGGTTAGGGTATATAAGTTTTCGATTGAGCTGGATCGGGTTTAATGAGTTTTACTCGCATCAAAAAAAATCCAAAAAAGTAAAAATCGAGAAACACAAATACCGGCCGGTATTTTCATACCAGTTATTGGGCGATATATAACCACATGGCCGATATATTGCCCCATACCAGTCCAAAATGAGAAACGGGAAAAAAATGAATTATCGTCTCGTTTGCACAAAAAACCAATATATCCACCGGTATTTAAAACACTAATTATAGGAATGTTCTCTTTTTACTTTATAAGGCTAGGAAACAAAATAGAAGTCCTAAAGTTTGTAGTCTATGCTTGTAACTAGGATTCAAGTAACAAGGTGACTTCACCCCCTATTCCACTAGAATGAAATATTTCAATATCAAATCATTTATCCTTCAATAAGATAAATGATTGACATTGTTTTTTGATAGAGGATGCTCGGAACAAATAATAGAAACACAATGAAGTCCTTATCCCCAACTTTTCGGCTTTGGCTGGGTGAATTATTTTATTTCATTCAGTTCTGTTATGTGCCATCTCCTCCAATAAATTAACCATTATCATATCCTTCCAATTCCCTCTAAGGCCTCCTTACACATTCGCAAACCATCTTAATTAATTTACACTCATTTTATCCACAAACAGGAGCAACCATTGATTTCTTACAAATACATTAATTTCTTAGTGTATTTTCTCGTCGTTTTAGCATTTCTTGTTATACTCATCTTTTGACCAGGAGCAAATCAGATCTATGAATAAATTATACTTAAAATATGTCTTAACTCCATAAGCTTCAACTAGGTATGGAGCTAAATAAAGGGAATCACTCATTTTTTATTGCCAAAGATATTAATAAACCGAGATCACGCCAATCAACTTATTGTTTATTGTTGACAGATGTTTGATATGCAATAGATTTTGAGGCTAAATGAGATATCTAAATATTATTTTCAAGTGTATTAGTTAAGGAATTTTTTTCATCTTCTTGTATTGTGTTGCACTCCCAAAGAATATACATCTTTTTTATGGTCACGATGTATTAAGAAATTATGGTAGTGAATCCCAAACCCATTTTATGGTCTACACATGAAATGAATCATGGGACATCATGTCATTTGGTTTGGGTCAGTTCGATTGACCACTTGTGATTAAAGTAGTAATATTTCTCTTACCTCTTGAGAGGATCTAATCCTCTCATGATAATGTAGGAAAATATGTTACAAGAGTGAGTACCATGTCCTTATATAATAAATATATGCATATCAGAAACGTTACAATTTTAAGTAATTGTAGTTGAGCACAGCCTTTTGGGTTTGCTGTCCATTTCATTACCCCAGTAAAGCCTTCATACTCCACCAAGCTTGAAGATGAGTCCATAAAGGTATCCACTAGTCAACTTCAATGCTACAAGAACTTAATTCTAACACAGGGGCCTTCCCCTTCTAGCATTTATGGGATATAGGCTAATTACAAACAGTAAGGGCTTCCAATTTATTTGAAAGCCACAAAGCCATCCAAACCAAAAATGTATCAAAACCTACCAATTATTATCAATAGTGATAACAACTCTCAGCAAACCCCAATACTCAATTGGATTACTATAATCAATCTTGTTCTCATCAATAATAACACAATTCCAGAGTCACAAGAAAATTTCAGATTCATTTCCGATACCTGAGGCGGCGGTCCCCGCAAACACGGCCTGCATGTACCTCTCGGGCATCTCCCCAGCCGCACCAATCACCCCGGCCTGCACCAGCGCGTCCGCTATCCCGGCCACCGCCACAGCCCCCACAGTGACCCCGAACTCGCCGTACCTCCCCCTCTCCCCCTTCACATAAGCCGCCGCATCCATCACTGGCACCACCAGCAGCGACGCCAGGAACAAACCCAGACCGACGTTGATCCTGGCGCGGGGCCCGGATCGGTGGGCCCAGGCGAGGATGGCGATGAGGAAGAGGAGGGCGGAGAGCATGTAGGCGACGGAGAAGACGCGGTCGACGGGGGCGGCGGGGAAGAGGTAGGCGAAGTAGTCAACGGCGGTGATGAATGCGTTCCAGGGGAGGAGGAAGCCGGCACCGAGGGTGAAGTACACGGCGTAGGCGAGGTGGAAGGCGTCGGAGGGAATCTGGAAAATTTCACTGTTATTATCATCATCATCATGGCTGTTTATGAGGAGGAGGTTGGTGGTTTCTTGGGGTGTCTGTTCCTCTTCCATTGGAGGAGATGGAGGATGACGAAGACGAAGAGTAGAGACTGCTTGGTTGACTTCCTTGGCATTTAATGATTCGACTGACCGACTGACTTACTGGGGCAGGAGAGAGAGAGAGAGAGAGAGAGAGAGAGGAGACTCGAGCAAGACTGGATCTGGAACGGAGGGGCTCCGTCACTTTGGCGAAGGATGGTTTTCGCACGGGAATTTCTAGAGGGGCACATCTTTTTTAACAAGAGAGCCCCCTTAAGTATTTCACTATATTTACCGTACTATCTTCTGTCATTGAAGTTTTATTCTAAAATTGTCCTCTCCTTTTTCTTCTTATGGATTGGTCTTCTTGATCCGAATTAAACAGTCCGGATCTGCTAAATTAGATTCGGAACTGTAAATTCGAATCTAGTCCGAATCAAGGAGGAAGGGAGATTTTTGCAAATTTGGAGTACGTCCTCGACGGGATTCAATGCCGGGACAGGCGAAGAGATCTCTGAAAGTTTTGAGCTTCTCGTCCTCCACGGGATTCGAAGCGGCATGGCTCCTTCTTCTGAAATATGACGACGGTTGAGCGGTGATGGGGTTTGTTGGTTTGGAAGCCAAGCATGAGACAGAGAGGGCGCAAGGGGTTCTGAAGTGGAGGTTGCGGAGGAGAGGGAGGAAGATCGTTAACAAACAGCGGACAGATCCAGCAAGGAGAAGAGGAGAGGGGGTGGCGAGTGGAGGCGGCGAGCATAAGAGGTGACAGGGAAGGCATTTTGAGAATTAATGGTGAGCTCAATAGGAAAAACCCTCTTTTCAAAAGAGATAGTGTGCTCACTATGAAAAGTGGGCTCACTAAGAAAAATGGTGTGCTCCTTTGGAAATTCCCCTTTGCACTTGTTAACGTTTGGGATAATACTATTTAAGCACACACTTTACTATTCCTGCTCACCTTCCTCATATAATCTAGGGGTATTTACTGATTTATCCCTCAAATCTTTATATATTATGATTTAGTCCCCCAAATCTTCATATTTAGGATTTAGTCCCTCAATCTCCTAATTTACTACAATTTAGTCCCCTTTCCCAAATCCCCAAATTTTTGACGTGATATTACCATTTTACCCCGCCTTATTCATTCTTTCTCTTCCTCATCTCTTCTCCTCCTCTTTTCCTCCTCTCTTCTCTTTTTTTTCATTATTCCTCCTCTCTTCTCCTTCTCTCTTCCTCCTCTCTTCTCCCAATGAAGAAAAGAGAAGGAAGAGAGGAGGAATAGAGAAGAAGAAGAGAGAAGGAATAATGGAATAATTAAGAAAAGGAGAAGAGATGAGAAAGAGAGGAGGAAGAGAAAGAATGAATGAGGGGTAAAATGGTAATATCAGGTTAAAAAATTGGGGGATTTGGAGAGCGGGACTAAATTGTAGTAATTTAGGAGATTTGGGGAACTAAATCCTAAATATGAAGATTTGGGGGACTAAATCATAATATATAAATATTTGAGGGACAAACCAGTAAATACCCCTATAATCTAAGACTTCTACTCATTTGGCCATTATTTTTTTTCCATTCCTATTCCTCTTTTCTCCCATCTTTTTTTCTAATTTTTTTCACAAAAGAAGTTAGAGGAAGAATGAGAGAAAGCAAAGGAGGGGGGAGGATGAAGGCGGAGGACGCGACAGAGGGGGAGGAGAGAGGTGGAGGGGGAGGAGGTGCCACGTTAATTCCCCCCCCCCCCCCTCTCTTCCCCTCTTCATCCGTCTCCCACCCTACTCCGCTGCCTCCTATTCCTCCTCCCGCTCCTCCTTCGTCATAAGAGGTGGCAGATAGGCTAGGGGTCCCATCGGGCATTCCCACTCCGACACGGCACATCTGATACGTTTGGCATGGCTCAGGCACGACCCAAGCTAGCACGGACATGCCGTGCCGTACTTGGCACGGCCCGACACGCCTCTTTTGGCAATGGCTCTAAAAGCTGTTGGCATTTAAATTAGGGGGAATCAACAATTTTTTTTGCAGAAAACCCCAACAGCTATAAACTAGCTGTTGTGAGATTTTCTGGAAAAAATTTTTGCAAAATGAATCCCTAACAGTCAAAATGGTCGTTGGGAGTTTCTGTATTTTTTTTTTCAAATTCATCATGATTCAAGGTCTCCTCCATCGAATTAGAAGAAAAGAAGTAAGTTTCATCAATCGATTAAATCCTATTTTAAAGTGCATTTGGCGCTCTCTCATCTCTCTTTACAACCAAATCTCAACTCTCAAACTCTCATTTCGACTTGCGGTGTTGAGATACACATTCTTTTAAGCAAAATTTAATTCAGAATTTTTCTTGATTTTTTTACTATAGATCCATACTCGTCCAGTCTCCTTTCTCTCAAGCTACGGGTAGTTTTTCTCCTTTTTTTAATAATGAAAAAATATTATTTTTTGCAAGCACTATTAGAACAACCTCCACAATTTATATTTGTTTTATCATACGAGTATATGGATTCTTCTAATTTGACACAAGAATAACTCACTCAATCTACAATTTTCAAACCTTCTATAAGTGTAACCATATCCTTTTGGAACTTCCAAATTCAATATTTAAAATTATTTTAAAATTTTTATTGACGATTATGTTAGAAAAGGTAGGTGTAAATATTGCTAAAGACCGTATTGATTTCTCAAGGGAAGTAGAATAGATCATCTAAAGAGACATTTAAATAAAGCACACCCCACCATATGAGCCCTAACAAACACAACTAAATACATTTAGTGGTACTGTAGGAACATTTAAATACAATCCTATAAGTGGTAGAGAATAATTAGCTATTTATATAGTGTATACCTAATAACCTTTCTATATGGCCGAAGGTCCAAAATCTGAAAAATTTCATAGACTGACACATAATGCTGGATTCAAAAAAATCCCAAGATCAACATGTAAATCCGACATAGTTAAAATATATAATGATAAAAGACAAATATTAATTACAATTTTAATTTCTTTAATTTATCGAGTTGTCATAACTTTCGATTGTTGGAAAGGATCAAATTGTAGTCATTTTTTATATGTAACAACATATTATATACAACAAGATTGGTGCATTCAAAAAACAATTATAGGATTTAGAAGATTTAAATTTATGCATGTCTTTCTGAATTTTTACCTAGTGTTTTTTCAACTTTTGAAATAGAATGAATTTTTTTTATTTCTTTTCATAATACTTCCGAAAATATGGATGCAATTGAAATTTTAAAAAATTATACAAAACCAATTTTAGAAGGAAAAATATTTCACATTAGATGTCTTTGCCACATAATAAACTTGTCTGTTCAAGATGGGCGAAGGGTTGTTAACGAATCTATAATTAAAATTAGAAATACAATAACATTCATAAAATGTAGTGGACTAAGAAAAGAAACTTTTAAACAAATTTGTAGAAATTTTAAACTCTCACCAAAAGTTTTACCCCCAAAATATATGAACAAGTTGGAATTTCACATTCAAGATGTTGGATGAACCAATTAAATATAGATATACATTAAGTTTATTTAACAAAATGGAATTAAAATCTTATCTATTGGATCCAAATGAATGGAATCATTTAATTTGCATTACTAATTTTTTAAGAAAATTTGAAAATACAACTAAGGTACTTGCTAGGATTTACTACCTAACCACACACATTGCATTATATTATTTAACCGAAATTAGTTCAGTTTTTTATGAAAATAGGAATAACCCCTTCTCGAAGATATTATTGGACCAATGGAAGTTAAATTTAATTAATAGTTTCAAAATTTTACATATTTTCTTTATTTCACCACCATTGTAGATCCACATACGCAATTAGATGGAATAAAATACCTAATAGAATTATTCTATAGAAATATGGGTTATAAAAATAATGTTCAAGAATTAATAAATGATTTTAAAATATGTTTATACATTATGTACTTTACAAATGAAGATACACATGATAACAAATTCCTACATACAACAAACCATCCCGGTCTCGATGATGATTATATTTATTCCACTGCAAAAAATCTAAGACAATACACACATCTTTTAAGGAACTTCAATACTGTCTAGATAGGGCCAACACAAATAGTAATTTATGTGACTGTTATGAAGTTTTTGATATTCTAGCTTGGTGGAAATTACAGGAAAAAATATATTCTACAATATGATCCGTGATATACTAATTTTTCTGGTATCCACAGTAACATCGGAGTCTAATTTTAATGTAGGTGAGAGAGTGCTAACGAATGGAATAGCTCAATGACGATAAACACATTGGATATGTATGTATGCCTAAAAGACTAACTTGACACAGAAGAAAAAAAACAAGGATTTGCAAATGAACTGGAGCAAGAAAACTCACTTGAAAAGATTGAAAATTGAAGACTCCTTTACCATTAGTCTTCATACTTTATCTTCTTTACGCTTGTAATTTTTTTCCTTATAAATTTTTTATTACTCGTAATTCTTTAGGAAGTAATATAAAAAACAATTTGAGCGTAATGGTCAGAGTCCTCTCCCCTCTTTCGGGCTTTATATAGTATCCGAAGAGATTTATAGAAAATTTGTAAATCTAATGAGATTCAATGAAATAAAATTCCATTTTCATGCTATTTTTTGGTTAATAATTTATTTTATCATTTATGCATTAAATTCATTGGATAATTACTAACATAAGCATAAGTTTATAATTAAATTCACAAAATTCAAACTTTAAAACGAACTTAATTAAAAAAACTTGATTTTTGGCCAGGCGGGCCGACAAGGCCGGACACTGGCCGTTGGTGTGTTGTGCTGTTGAGCCAGTCCCGGGCTAATACCCGAGACTACGTGCCATGCTTGAGACACGACACGTCCCTCATTGGGGGGTGGGTCATGCCCGGCACAACACGGGCAGGGCACCACCGTGTCATGCCCATGTCGTGCCGGGCACGGGCCACATGCCAACCCTACTCCTTCCCCTCATTATTTGCCTCCCTCCTCACTCTCTGCCACATTTTCTTTTGTAACGACCCTAATTCTTAAACCCTAGTATCAGTTATTCCGTATCAGTTCGGAAATCTGAATATTGATCCGTAAGGACACTAAGTAAATTGAGTTATGTATTTTAATCTAATCTTCAATTTTAAATTCTGCTAAAAGAAGACTTCTTATCTCATTATTTTAGATATTTCTATATTTTTCTTGAATTATTCCAAATCGGCCTATTTTGGGGCAAATATCCGATTAAAATAATCAACTTAAATCAAGAATTTCAATTTTACCCTTACACCAACTCTAAATTCATCTCCAAAAGACTTGCAACCTTCATTGACCAAAATTGAGTTGAAATTGACCCAATGAAGGTTTAGAAATAAAATGAAATTTAAGGATTTTTAACATAGTTGCATGTCTATCTACCAATAGCAGTTTGATCTATCAAATAAATTCAAAACAATTTGAAAAGAATCAAACTTCTTCCTCTAGAGTTCCTTTTCATTTTCTCTTTAGACTACAAACCCTAATTTCTTCTCTTTTTTCCTAAAATACTTCACCAAATATTCAGTCTGAGAGTGGACTGAAAATCCATTAGATTGTCTTATTCTTGAGTTTAATATCTTCAAATCAACTCTAAACTTCTACATCAATGTGGGAAAACCTTCTCTATCTCTTGTCTTTATTCTTTTAAGTGATTCTTGGAGAATATTTCCACTTTGGGGAGCAATCGAATCCATATCGGTTTATTTCTGATTCAGATTCAACAAGAGGTAATAATATACTCTCAAACTCTTTAAACTTGTAATTCTTGATCAACTCTAAACTTCTACTCCAATATGGGAAAACCTTCTCTAGCTCTTGCCTTTATTCTCTTAAGTGATTCTTGGAGAATATTTTCACTTTGGGGAGCAATCGCATCAATATCGGTTTATTTCTGATTCAGATTCAACAAGAGGCAGTAATATACTCTCAAATCCTTTAAACTTATAATTTCTTTATGTAATTTCGTTTTATATGATACCAGATATATTAATAACCAAATTTCATTATTATGAATACAGATATATTAATAACCAAATTTCATTATTATGAATACTCAAATTTCCATATAACTTGAGTTTTATTGCATGTATCATAACGTGCATATTATACATACAAAAAACATACTGTTGTTTGTACATACATGACAGTTCATTTTAGAACTGCTATAATTTTTATATTTTAACTCTGACTGACCTCATTATAATACTATAGTATAATTCTTTCACAACATTGCATCCTCATGCAGCCATTTACTTAGCCAAAAATAATTTGGAACTTGCAACATCACCGTTGTTCTTGGTCAGCAACTCAACAGACCATGTTCATGGAAAAATGGCCATAAATTTTACTATAGAATTCTAATTGAGCTCATTAAAATTTCATTGAGAAGCTAATTGAATTGTCTAGCACTGATAAAAATATTAGACTCTAAATTTAATGTTATCTTAGTCAAATCAAATTTGAAAATCATAACTATACCAGATACATAGTAGCAGCAGTATGTCCACAGTAAAATAACCATAAGTTTTGCTCTAGAACTCCAATTAAACTCATTTAAGATTTATTAGAAAGATGAGTGAATTTTCTATAACCGTACCAAATCTCAACCTCTATTTCTATTTTGCGCTAGTCAAATAAGACCTAAAAAGTCTAACTGTCTACTGAGTTGCAGCAACCTAAGTGCATATATCATGTCTACACATGTCCTACTTGATGCATGATATAATATATATGTGCACATATTCAATCACTCATGCTATTACCTGTACGTATTGATTTCAGATCTGCCTTAGGTTATGTCTCGGCATACATTCCTTGTTTGTGTATATAACATTTGATTTAAGACATGATATCAAGCACACATTTGTATTCATGCATAACATGTTATTCTTATTTGGAAATGATACTTCATGCATGTTAATATGTTCCATAACTCTTGTGCTTGTCAGTATCACCATGCATGTCATTTCATACTCACACTGCTATTGATACATGGGTATAGAACTAAGTGTCACATGAAACTAATTGCTACTCGGAATAAAGTATCACACAAATAATGGGGGACACCTCTTGAATCCGTGTGAATTACCTCTAGAATCCGTGGGGTCATCTCTAGATTTCGACGCTGAAAATTTAATGCGACTAAGTGCCACATGGAACTAAGTACTACATGGAATAAAATACCACATAGAAAGTGGGGGCTACCTCTTGAATCTGTGCGAGATACCACTAGAATCCATTGGATCACCTCTAGAATCCGACATTAAGAGTGTATAGAACTAAGTGACATATGGAACTAAGTGTTACACGGAACAAAATACCACTAGAGGTAGCAAGTGAGCCATTCCCAACCCTGGCAGGCTGTGTCATGCTGGGCACGGTCCGTCCCAATTTTGGGACGTGTCGTGCCCCAGGCACGGCACGACTGCCCGAGGCTTGGCCCGGGATCAGCCCGCCGGGCATGTGCAGCTTGTGTTTTTTTAATTTTTTTATTAAATAGTAAGTTTATTATTAAGTAAGTTTAGGAGAATAATTATCTTAATTTATTTAGTTTTAACAAGGAGAGGTGATAGTAAAAAAAAAATTTTATTATATTAAATCTCATTACATTGATATAATTGCTCTATAAATCTCTTTAGAAATCATACAAAGCCAGAAGAGAGGGGAGAGGATCCTGACTGTCACCCTCAACTTGTTTTTAGTATTTTTTTTCAAGAGATTATGAGTTAAAAATTACATAAAAAATTTAAAAAATACATGAAAATCCCAACAAATGTAGAAATTACAATTTGAAAAGAAAAAAGTCTATTTTCATTCATCTTTTGATGAGATCTCCACTTCTATTTCATTGGACGATCCTTATTCCCTTTCTTCTGCGTCTAGCCAGTTCTTCAAGCAAATACACATCTTCAATGTGTCTGCTGTCGTTGAGTTTTTCTACTCCGTGAGCACTCTACCACCTGCACTAAAAACAAACTTCGATACTACAGTAGATACCGGAGGAGTTAGTAGATCACGGACCATATTGGAAAGCACAGAATATGTTTTTTTTCTGTATTTCCACCAGGCCAAAATATCAAAAACTTCATAATTTTTAGGGGACACGTCATTTTCATAATTAGCCATTTCTAAATATTAAAGTAGCTCATTAAAATATGTACTAGATTGCCTAGCCCTTTTTTTGTGAGATACGGATGATGTTATTGGATTTCGGATTTTCTTACCAGTTAGTTCCTTTATAAATTGTGTTTTATCACCATACATATATTCATATGTTTTGTACATAATATCTAAACAAATTTTAATATCATTAACTAAATCCCTAACATTATCTTCATAACACATATTTTACAAAATAAATCTATTAAAATTTTAAGTCCATCTAACTTACAATGTGGATCCATAACAGTTGCAAAATATAATAAGTATAGGAAATTTCTAAAATATTTATTAAATTTAGTTTCCATAGGTTGAACAATATGTTCAAGTATTGGATAATTTCTACATTCATTAAAAACTAAACTAATTTCGATTAGATAATATAGTGCAATATGTGTAGTTCGGTAATAAGTGTTTGAAGTACTCTAGTTATAATTTCAAATTTACTTAAAAATTTAGAAATATAATACAAATGGTGTCATTCATTAATATCTAAACTACATATTGGTAACTTCATTTTATTAAATATATTGACTACATCTTTATATTAAATTGCCGTATTTAACATTTTATATATAGAATTATATCTTGTTTTTATATCTAGAGGTAAAATTTTAGGTGAGATTTTAAAATTCCTATATATTTGTTTAAATGATTGTCTTCTTGGCCAACTATTTTTAATAAATAGTATTTTGTTTCTAAGTTTAGTTATTAAATCACTTACTATTCTTAATATATCTTGTACACATAAATTAAGTATGCGACAAATACACCTAATGTGAAATGATTTTCCATATAAAATTAGTTTTGTAATATTTTTAAGAATTTTTATTGTGGCCGTATTTTCAGAAGCATTATCGAAATAAATGGAAAATATTTTTCTTTATTTCAAATGCCAAAAAAACACTAAGTAGGAGTTGTGATAAATTATGTGCATTATGAGGGAATTCAAATCTCCTAAATCTAATTATTTTTTGTATATTCTAATCTTGATATATATAGTGAGTATTTAGAGCCACCGAACAATCTGCTGTTATACCAACTCTAAAAATTCAAAATGTTAAAATAGTAATTAAAATTTTCCTCCTATCTTTATATATTTTAACTATGTGGGATTTACATATAGAACGTGGGACTTTTTTAAATTCGTCAGTAAATAATTTTTTTAAAAAAATTCAAATTTTTGATTTTTCGTAAAAGAAAAAGATAGTTTGTCATGTACTATAAATATTGCTAAATTTTCTCTTGTGTTCATAGAAATATATTTATAAATTTCTAAATATCCTTCGTAGGTGTTTATTTGTGTTTGATGTGGTTCATTAAGTGAGTGTGTTTTATCTAAGTGTCTTTTAAGGTAATCCGTTCCACTACCTAAAATTAATGAATAGGTTTTTTAATAATGTTTATACCTAACTTTTCTAACACTATTTTTTATAATTTTTTAAAATATTTTCATATATCTGATCTAGAAGTCCTAGCGGAGGTGGTTGTTTGGGTTTCGGGTATGATTTGTTTGGTTATTTTTTTTTTGGGCATAGAAAATGGTACTTGAGGAGAATGTTCTAAGGGTTGGCAAAATCTTTGATATTCTTCACTTGTTTAAAAAAGAAAAAAAAATCCGCGGCTTGAGAGCAAGAAGTGTCGAATGAGTATGGATCCATTTCAAAAAATCTAAAAAAAACTAATAAAAAATCTCAAAAAACCGAATAAAAAACTTCAAATTATAAATATCTCTTGAGCGGTGAACCACTTAAGAGATAAAGTAGAGAGATGAGTGAGTATTAGAGGGAGAAAGCAGAAAAACCGAAAAGAAGCTTGCTTCAGAGATGAGAGTTGAGGCCAATGAGTCGTGCTTGAATTTTAATATTAAGACTTGCTTGCTTAAGACTTTTTTATCACTTGATACTTGCTTAAAATTTGATCGAATATGGTAGAATTTATTTGGAAGAATTTTATTTTTAGAAATTTTTGAGAGAGTTGAGAATTGAGAGGAGTTTTGAGAGAATGAATTTATTTGTTAGAAAAATAGAAATGGAGGAGATGAGGAGTTATTTATAGGGAAAGAAATATTTTTTTTTACAAATAAAAATTGCAAAAAATCCCCCCAACGGCCATTTTGACCGTTGGAGGGAAAAATTTATAAAAAAAAAAAAATGCAAGAATCCCCCAACGGCTATAAAAATAGCCGTTGGGGGCTCTGTGCAAAAAAATTTTGTTAAAAACCCCCATAACGACTATAAATTGTTATATTTCAAAAAAAATGAACCGAGCTATGCCTGGCATGTGCCAGACACGGCTCGGCCCGGGCGGGCCATGCCGTGCCCACGGCATGGGCGACTCTGACTCGGGCACGGCCCGAGCCGAGGACCCGGGCCGTGCGTTGGGCACGCCCGGCTCATTTGCCACCCCTAAGTGCCACATTGAAAGTGGAGGCTATCTCTTGAATTCATGGAAGATGCCTCTAGAATCTATGTGGACATCTCTCAAATCCAACATCTCCTCATAGCCAAATACCAATTAGAAGTGTATGGAATTAAGTGTTGCAATGGACTAAGCGTTACACGAGACAATGTGTCTCACAAAAATGAGGGTCACCTCTTCAATCCCTAAGAGCCACCTCTAGAATCCGATATTGTTTGACAAGTGTTATACTTACTTGATATTATTTTCTTATGCATACCATATACCACATGATTCTGTTATATTTGGCATATCTTTTTGTTTAATCACATCATATTATATGTATCATGTACTGCATGATTCCGATTATATTATACTTACCATGCATTATAAGATTTTTGTTATATTTAGCATACCTTGTTTCTTGATCCATATATGCTATGATTCATGTTATATTTAACATATTTTAATCATTTTATATTTTGAATACCATATAATTCATGATTCAAGTTATATTTTACATACGTTATGCTTCATATTTATATTGTTTCCTACTAGTATGCCATGTACATATTCTTATCTGGGTCCTATATAATTGCACGAGGTTGAGTTTATATTTTTATTTAGGTTCTGACCTATGGGGTCATCACACTCTAGGTCTGCTAGTCTTAATTGTAGTGTTCTAAAAGGGAAAACTACCCCTCGAGGATCCACATTTTTAGGAGTAGACCGAGCGCCAGTAGACAGCTTCTCATAGGATTCTTATATTTTTTGTGTATCATTTTGGCCTTTATATGTGCATGTATCTTACTTTCTAGTTCGGTCCGTGATATCCAAACACTCCTATATATATTCAGTACTCATAGTGCTCTATGCTGATACTGTACTTGGCTCATGAGTAATATTTTTGTATACATATTGTTTATCATTTCAGTATATCCGTTTTTAGATATTGCTATACAGTTGCCTGCAATATTATGGCAGATGGATTCAGACATGTGGTTTATATTTTGTATTCATGCTTCCATATTTCTCACCGGCATTTGTTTGAAAAAGAAAAAAAATGCCTCGTCCACCCTACCCTTTTATTGGGACGCACACTTGGATCCACTTTTTGTAGTTTGAGGGTGTCACAGAGTGGTATTAGAATAGTCATTATTTTCATCATTTAACTAATGACCCTAGGATTCTGCCACATGCATGCAATAAATATCCATTAACTTTTCCTTATTTCATTATCTTGTTCTATATCATATCATTTATTTTCAATCTAGTTTTCATCCTTATTCTTTATTTCCAGATAAATGACTTCTCGTAATTAACCTACATACAAGATTATAGGACTAAATTTTGTTGAGATAAGATAAAGAAGAATATTGTTGATCTATGAAAATTATAGAGACTATTGTGGTAACTTGCTTGATTTGAATAGATATGATCTTAGTGTGATTTAATTCAATGAGACTTCATTTGGCGCATTTAATTTAATGATATGATGAGTGAACAAATAAGGTATGGCTAAAGATGCAATATGGATAGAACCAATGCTGAATAAGGAAAATACTATATGCATAACGTTTATTTGGTTAATCTGAAAAATATATCAATTTTGAATTGTTAAGTTGAGAGTCCTGGGGTTTAAATTTTAGTATCTTTGAGATATATTATATTGTAGTTAAAAAAAAATTGAAATGAATTTTTATTTATCAGTCAAGCTTTACTATTAAAGATAAAATATCACAAGGACAGAGAATAACTTTATGATATTACTCAGTTATTTATTTAATTAATGCTGAAATAGTTTGATTGTAATTCATTTGGTGGATCTATGTCATCTTTATAGTTAATATCGCTTTGATTTTGGATTTCATATTACATTAAAATTCCTTTTAAATGTTACAATCTTTTCTGGATTGTAGATCCAAAGCCACATGACTTATTTTTCCTTACACAATATATGTTCAAGTGATTCGATTGATGAAATTTGGTATGATACTTATGAGATCAACAAAATTGATATTCAAATATTTTTCTAATGTTTAATGACAACTGTGAATATCTCTTTTCCAAAGTGAAGCTTGAATTTCTATGTGGCTAAAATTTTGATAACCATTGGAGATACCTAAAATTATTTAATTTATTGATTCAAGTAAAATATATATATTTAGGGTATGTGATAAATAAAGTTATATTGAGAGTGCTAAATGGAAAAGATAATTCACGTAGTTGACTCTATAGAATTAGTATAGAGCCTTATGGTTGTCTACATTTTTATGAAAATATTTATATCAGGATTTCTAATTTTAATTATATATATTAAAAGGTTTGACTGTGGACATTAATATATTCTGTTTTTGATTCTAGATAGAAAACTTATTAAGATTAGTGGGGAAAGATATTATATATGTTCTAATGATATTCAGGTGCCTACTTAAATGCATTATTAAATAGGTACTTCTCAATTTGCTTTATTGTTATCTTTCATTTTGATTTAAATTTTGAGGATGAAATTTCTTGTTAGGTGAATAGAATGTAATGACCATAATTCTTAAGCCCTTTTATCTGTTTATCCAGTATCATCCGTATCAAATCAGGAGCCCGAATATTAATACGCAAGAATACTGAGTAAATTGAGTTATATTTTCCAATATAGTCTTCAATTTCAGATTTCACATAGCGGAGACTTCTTATCTCATTATTTTGGATTTTTCTATGTTTTTCTTGAATTATTCCAGATAAGCCAATTTTCAAGCAAATACCCAATTAAAAAATAATTAAATTAAGAATTTCAATTTTACCATTACACTAATTTCAAAATCATCTCCAGAAGTCTTACATTCTTCGTTGACCAAATTTGAGATGAAATTGATTCAATAGCAATTTTGTAAATAAAATGAAATTTAAGGATTTTTTAATATGGTTGCATACCAATCTTCCAGTAGTAGTTTGACCTATGAAACAAATTCAAAAAAATCTAAAAAAATCAAGCTTCTTTTTTCTCATGTTGCTCTTTATTTTCTCTGCAAATCATGAACCTTAATTCCTTCTCTATTTTCTTGAAATAAATTGTTAAATATTCAGCCTGAGAGTGGATTGAAAATCCATTAGATTGCCCTATGAGCCTTGTTATTAAGTTTAATCTCTTCAAATCAACTCTAAACTTCACTACCAATATGGAAAAACCTTCTCCAACTCCTGCCCTTATTCTCTTGAGTGATTTTTGAAAAATGTCTCCACTTTTGGAGAGAAATGACATCCATGTCGGTTTATTTCTGATTCAGATTCAACAAGAGGCAAAAATACGTTCTCAAACCCTTTAAAGTTGCAATTTCTTGATGTAATTTTCCCCTTATATGAGACCAGATATTTATTAGTCAAATTTTATGATTATAAATACTCAAATTTATATATAACTTGAGCTTCATTGTATGTATCATACCGTGCATGTTATACATGTACAAAACATGTTGTTATCTATACATAAATGACAATTTATCTTAGAACTGCTATAACTTTTATATTTTAACTCCGATTAATATTATTACAGTGCCATTAATAAGAAAATTTATTAAACAGTTTTAAACTATATCATATCCTAATTTAGCCATTTGTCTAGCCATAAATAATTTAGAAGTTGCAACATCACTACTATTCAAGATCAGCAGCTCAGTAGACCATATCCATGATAAAATGGTCATAACTATTGCTATAGAACTCCAATTGAGCTATTCAAGTTTCATTGAGAAGCTAATTGAATTATTTAGAATTAATAAAAATATTAGACTCTAAATTTAATATTATTTTTGTCAAATCAAATCTATATCTCATAATTGTACTCGATCCGTAGTAGCAGCAGTATATCTATGGCAAAAGAATCCATGGGAGCCACCTCTGGAATCCATTGGGGGTTACCTTTAGAATATGATATTGCTAGATAAGTGTTATACTTATTTGATATTGTTTTTTTATGGATATCATGTACCACATAATTCTTATTATATTTGGCATATCTTATTGCTTGATCACATCATATTACATGTACCATGTACTTCATGCTTCGGATTATATTAAACTTACCAAGCACTATAAGATTTTTGTTATATTTGGCATACCTTATTTCTTGATCCTTGTAGCAATGATTCATGTTATATTTGCATACTTTAAATTATGTTATATTTTGAATACCATATAATTCATGATTCAAGTTATGTTTTACATACGTTATGCTTTTTATTTATATTATTTCCTACTAGCATGCCCCATACGTATTCTTATCTGGGTCATATAGAATTGCACGAGCTTGACTTTATATTCTTATTTCGGTTCTGACCCCTGGGGTTATCACACTATTGGTCTGCTAGGTTTAATTACAGTGCTCTAGAAGGAAAAGCCACCCCTCGAAGATTTATAATTTCAGAAGTTGGCCGAGCGTTAGTAGGAAGTTTTTTATAGGATTATTATATTTTTATATATATTATTTTGGCCTTTATGTGCGCATGTATCTTACTTTTTAATTTGGTCCATGCTATCTGAACACTTCTGTATATATTCAATACTTATGTTGCTCTATTATGATATTATACTTGACGTTACATTGCAAACTTTATATATACATATTACTTATCATTTCAGTATATCCATATTTGAATAATGCTATACTCTTACTTGTAATATTGTAGCATATAGATTCAGACATCTAGTTTATATTCTGTATTTACGCTTCCATATCTCTTTCCTGCATTTATTTAAAAAAGAAAAAAAGGGTCTCGTGTACTCCAATATTGAGAGTATCTGCCGGTGACACCCTACCCCTTTAATGGGATACTTACTTGGGCCCATCTATGTGGTTTGAAGGCATCACATCCTCCATCCCCCTCCTCCCCCCGGCCTCCTTCTCTCTCTCCTTCTCCGCCTCTCTATTGCTGCTCAACTGGCTATGTTGGATTGGGAAAAAAGAATAGTAACTTAGTCAAAATAATTCGATGGCAAATTTATAATCCTTTTTAAGTTTTAAAGGTAGACTAGGTGAGCAAAGTGGTGTGCTTATATAGAATTTCCCTTTATTGCTTATCCTCCATGTGTTCTCAACTCGGATAATTTTGTATGAAAATCTAACATTATAATTTAATTTTAAAAACTGACTAGCAAAATCTCTATTTTTAAAAAATGATTAGGATCCAGCGGCATTAACTGTTTGTTGCAAATGATGTGATCAATCCTAGAGAAACAGACAAGGAGAATGAAGTGTGAAGTGAAGAAACAAGAGGCTTTATATGTTTATTTATACAAAGAGAATCACTAGGAGTCTAAGACGTATTCATGGAAAGAGATTGACATTTGTCCCTCTTTGAACCATGGATTCATTAACAAGTACAGACCATGCTAAAAAATGCAGTAAATATATTAATTAAAGCAGTGAAGTTTGAGTTTATACGAATCCAGAGTTATAAGGAAACCCAAAGTTATGTTATTAATAAATTAATAAAATAAATTTAAAATATTGTACATGATATGATCGACATAAAAATTATGAGAACCAGAATTGACCTGACATAAACTTATTGAATGACATTAGATTGAGGGAAAAACTAAACTATGAAAATATATTTTGTTTTGGGTGTAAACTTATTAACTTGTACAATTGAATATTTTACACATTATGAGCATGTGGTGATTTGCTGGATTATACATGACTATTCCTATTTGTTTGGCAGCAGGTTCAATTCAATATTGAATAATCTATATGACTATTTCATGGGTCTATATAGGAGACAATCGATGAATTAGAATTCTATCAATTAGTTTTTCCAATTACATGATATCATAAGTAAGAAAGTACACTTGTTATAAACGTAAATATATTTGAAAATATTAGGTTTAACCTATATCAGTTGATATTATTGTTACATATTAATTTAATATTTTCTAACATTTATTTGTTATCGTGTTAGACATAACTGCTACTGGTTTACTATATATATTTATGTGATTTAATATATTTTATAGCAAGTGCATAACCAATTTGGTTTCATACTGGGGTAATCAACGACAGAGCTATCTGTTTACTTCATCAATTTATGAAGTGATTTCGATAGAGAAATAAAAATTGGCTTATGATTTTTATTGATTTAAAAATAGCCTATGATGAGATACAACTAGAGCTGTTTTGGTGGATATTGATAAAAAAGAAAGTCTTCATCAAGTATATTAATATAATTAAGGACACGTATGATAGAGTAGTGGCAAATATCAGAACTTGTGTAAAAAAAATGGCCTTATAAGTGATTTTTAAATCACAATTGGATTACATCAATAATCTATATTAAGTCCATTCTTATTTTCTATAACGATGGACAAACTTACTAGAGCTATTCAGAATGAGAAAGCTTGGTGTATGTTATTTGCTGATGATATTATCTTAGTCGATGAGACGAGATGAGCAGTAAACATCAGGTTAGTATATAGAGGCAAATATTAGAATCTGAAGGTTTTTAATTGAACAGGTCTAAAACAATGCATAGGCAGTATAAATTTAGTGAACGACAGACCTCAAACTATAGTTCTATAACAGTAGATGAATAAGAGATTCAAATAAGTAATAAGTTTAGTTATTATGGTTTTATTATTCAAAATGATAGAGAGATTGATCAATAAGATTCAAACTAGCTGGTTAAAATGGATGAGTAAAATGGGAGTTTTATGCGACTGTGGAATTCCATTAAGGCTGAAAAAAATTATAGGATTTTTATTATGTAAATTTTATTATATAGCACAAAATATTGGGTTATAAAAAATATCATTTACAGAAAATAAGTGCAACGGAGATGCACATATTTCATTGGATGTGTGGTAGTATTAGGAGACATATAGTAAGAAATAAGGATATTTATGCTGAGGCAAATGTAGCCCCATCGAAGAGAAGATGCGAGAAAATCGCTTACGATAGTATGGTCATTTGTGACATAGTCCTACAAATGTACCAGTTCGACAAGTAAAGTTTATCAATATAGGACAAGTTAAAAAAGTAAAGGAAAAACTGAAAAAAATATGGATGGAGGAGATACAAAAAAACTAGGAATGTTAAATGTTTAAATATGAACATATTACTCGATAGGAATAAATAGAGAAGGATTTTCAATGTGATCGATCTGACGTGATTCTCTTTTAGGTCATGTAGCCTGCCCCTAGTACTTTGGATTAAAAGCTTAGTTGTTATTATTGTTGTCGCATAACAAAAATGATATGATTTTAATTATAGGAAGAATCATAAGCAGTTGATGGATTCATATAGATAACAAATCAATTTATAGAAATAAATAGTGTAATTGAAATAACAATCAAATAGAAAAGCATGATTAGTGAGTCCAAAATGATATCACCTCAATTTGTAAAGGTTTTACCTATCGATTAGCAATCAAGCAAAGCAATCTTCACATAAAATTATAATATAATTATTAAAAATATTTTAGCATGAATTTTGGCAATTTTTAATATTTATAAAGCACTCAAAAATTGATTTTAAGATTAAATAATGTTGATAGATATGAAATCAACAAAAGGGTCTAAATCCATCATATTGGATCTATAAAATGGATTTAGACTAGTTTATCATAACAAAATAATAGAATATATGGGAATGAATGCCCATTTATTTTATTTATCAATTTGAAGGAATAATATAACATAGTAAAGCTAAGAGCAAGTAAGGTAATTCTAGTACTTTATTAGTTTTAATATACTCTTCAAAATGCACCAAATCCTGCATTAGTTTCTATATGTTCATCGACAAGTTAGGCATACACACCCAAATCATCATATTGCAACCAAAATAATATATATAAAAATAGTTAAAAGAATATAAAAATATTATATTAATCTGTAATAATAAAATTTACTTTTATATGTTAAACCTAATGTCATGCAGTGCAGTTATAAATATTACTTAAAATGTCATGTAATTGAAAAGACTAATTGATAAGGTACCACTGTATCGATTGTCTCCTGTACAGACCTAGAAAACTTGTCACATGGATTATCCAATGTGTTAGCAAAAATAGCAAAATAATACTAATGCAACAACCAGTGGAATCAAATAATTAACCGAAGAGAAAAATAGCAGAGACAGAGAACACGCAGATTTAACGTGGTTCGGCAATATGCTTTCGTCCATGGGGACACGATCGAAAAACTTTCACTATATCAAAAGATATTACAAGTTTCTAGTTCTCAACCACAAGAGAATTGGTAAAAAAATCACACAAGATTTTGAGATTAAACCCTAACCTCTTGTTGCAGTGATTTTCCTCTTTGCTTCGGCCGCCGAAAAATCCTAAAGGATTTGCCAAAGGAAGCCGCCCCCTTCCTTTTTGATTCCTTTGCTTCGGCCATGGAAATAAAAATTGCAGCCACCCCACTTTAATTGATTCAGCCACCACCAACAAAAGAAATGCCGCCTTTATTTCTTTGTTTGGCCGAAAAATAATTGGAACATACCTCAAGCCTTTCCTCAATTGCAGCCACCGTTTTCCATTTTTATTTTTCTTTTTTTTTGGGCTCCTTTTTGGGCTTAATCCAAAACCCTAGCACCATACCCCATATATATCATATCATAATGGGTTTGGGCCGGTTTTTGACCCGTTTTACCGAAACCCGTTGCGGCAATGGGCTCCATTAGCAACAATCTCTCACTTGGAAACCTATTGCAAAAATTGTAATTTCTATACATGATAATCCTAGTGTCCAAAGCTTTTACCTCGATCGTTTAAAGTCCCGATTTCAGCATTCAACACAAATACATCAAAGTTGAGCAATAGTGTAACGGCCACTTTTCATTGTGTTATTTCACTTCAAAATAAATAAATAAATAAATTAATTAAACGGAATTAAATTAAAAATCTGAAAAAAAAAATAATAATAATTAAAATATAAAAAAATATAATGGGGTTGTTGGAGGGAAATCTAAACAGTCGGAGGGATATCAATCTCATCCGAAAAAGATTCGTTTGTTGGATCTCAATCAAATAGATTATATCCTAACCTAAAGATAAATAAGGATCTAAAAATCTGTTCTCACCTCTCTTCTATTCTGGAACGCTGGAAATCTCAGGACGTACGGGAAGAGGAAGAGGAACGTAGGTCAGAAAAGAAAAGGGAAGGGGGAGACGACTCAATTAAAGGTGAGTTTTTAAACTCACTTAACATGCTATGCTTGTTCTTTATATAGTTTTGGATTTATAATATTTTTTTTTTCATTATTTATTTATAGGCCAAAAACATTATTTTGTTTGATTTTGTTATATTATGAATGTATTGGTAGACTATAAGTCGACAATTGCAAAATTTGCTTTTAGTATTGCTATGTTTTGCATTAATCTGATGAGCTCAACAATTAATATGATGATCTAGTTACATTATGAACGTTATGGTAGACTGTAAGTTGGCAATACGTCTCTAATAATACATCAGCATATAATATCTACATATATGCTAAAAATACAAACTATACTACATTTTTATAACTTTTAAATAGGAATAAGCATTGGCTCTCATGTGAGTGGGCATCCATTTCGATCTCTCTCGCTTCCTTCTTCAAGATCCTGATCTCCTGAAGGCGACACCTGTGCCTAGGACCTCTCATCCCTTGTTTCTCCAACTTCGTCGTGACGACATAAGGTCTCCATATCAAAATCATCAATTGCTTTCATAGATTTGATATCATAATCCAAGGTAACCCATTCCTGCAATCCAAATTTCGGATGATATTTGTATCCAAGTAGGTGCAGTATGTGTGGGGTGCTTCATTGATTCAATAATAGACTATTATAGGAGATCATGGCTGAGGCCAGCAATAGAATTTTATGTGCAAGCGGTGATATTTTGGCCTTATAGTATCAGTTATTTTCATGATCACTAACTTGCAGTCTCATTCATTTTCCTGCTAAGCACCTTTATCTTCTTATGTTGCCAACTCACGGTTACATAACATACTGTACCTCTTTTGTTATCGCATTTTTCTTTCTATTCGCTTGCTATCTTCTTCTTCTTCTTCTTTTTTATTTCATTTAATTGAGCTTGCATCAGTCATTTAGCAACTTCTTGCATAGTTTATGAAGTATACAAGTCTATATATCTACACTGACACGAAACATAGCAAACCTCAGGTCAGTTTCGACTTCGGGTGGATGGTATGGAGTCAGCAGTACTAGTTTTTAGGATCTATTTCTTTCGGCTGTGTTAATGAATAATCAAGATTAAGTGGTGACAATGGATTATAAAGAATATTGACAAATTTACCAAGATTTAAGTGATTTGAGAGACATGAAGTAGGAGCCAGGAGGTTCTATGTAATATACTGCTGAATAGTTGGGTTCTATGTAAATGTGCTGGCCCTCACAACTTTGATAACGACTAAGTGTGCACACATAGACCCAGAGAGCACTATTTCCCCTATGTTGTAAACCGCTTTACTATCTAGTATGTGGTGCACATTTAGACTACCTGCAACCTTGCAGGCAACTTTAGGAAATTCTAAGTGCGCACCTATTTCACTAGTGAGCACCATTTCCCTTATGTTGTAAATCACTTTACTAAATAGTTTGTGGTGTGTAGGTAGAACTACCTGGTTGTAGTGCAGGAAACTCTTGGGAGTTCTAAACGCGCACACCTCTGCTAGTAAGCATCCTTTCCCCTATGTTGTAATTCACCTTAATTATATAATATTGGGTGCGCATCTAGAACTACCTCAACATTGCAGGAAAACTTTAGGGAATTCTAAATGCACACATATTTTACTAGTGAACACTACTTTCTCTATGCTGTAATTTACTCTACTATATAGAATGGGGTGCGCATTTAGTAATTCTACTTTTTCTTTTTTTTTTTTGCCTGTTTCGGCTACTGCTGCTTCTCTTTCTCCTTGCAATGATAAGTCAACTTTAGGAAATTCTAAATGCACACATATTTAGTAGTGAGCCCCATTTTTCCTATATTGTAAATCACTTTGTTATACATCATATTGGAAATAAAGCCCGAAAAGACACCGTATAAATGCAAATTGTTATTGTATAAGATTGGTGATAGATAATTAAATTACCGCAACGTTATATTGTCACTGATATTGTTACTGTTCACCGAACTCTAATTATTATCACCGATCTACATACTGAACTGAAATTTACTGAAATCATAAATTATATTGAAATTGATAATTAACACCGAACTTGATATACACTGGGGACTTGGGGAAAATTGAGGTTTGTATGAATTAGATGGCTGAACGTAACTGTACTGTGCCACTGTTTCCCATTGTTGGGAGGATCGGGATAGGCTCCGATCAACTTACTGCGCCACTGTTTCCCATTTTTGGGAGGATCGGGATAGGCTCCGATCAACTTACTGTTCCGTTTTCCCGGGGGTAGACGGGGATACGTTCAGACCAGCTATTTTCATATTTCCTGAATTTTCAAATACCATAACTAAAAGACATTACTGTAAAAATTTAAAAGATATCGATTAAAATAATAGTAATGATAAGCATAAATACGTAAAACCTTCTGTCCTTCATTTGCATGATTGTTCCTGACATTGAGATATTATTATTCATTATTTTTTTATTGTTCTTTATTATTTAATATTGGATCGCTTTGCTGACGATCCTGGTTATGCATGACCAGATGCAGACCTCTATCAAGAGGTAGATCCACCAGTGGCAGGACAGGATATGTTGTACTTCCAGGAACAAGCAGATCTGCAGGAGTGATTACTTCCTTTTGTTAGCCGCTTTCTTTTTAGAGAAATGTAATAAGTGCACATGGTGCTATAATTAGTTTCATATGAGACAGTCCTTTTCTTTCCAGAAAGAATTTATCTATGGAGACATTTATTAATTTTAATTGGAGGAAATTTATTATCGCTTTGTTTTGATAAAGAGAAATCTCATTTAGTTTCTGCATGTTATTCATATTAAATTGTAAATGGTGACTGTAATATTTTGTTTGAGGCTCGTCGAGTTATCATTCGACGCCGAACGTTCCAGCTTTCCACACTACGGGAAGTGGGGCGTTACAAATAGCTCAACTTTTTCCCATCAGCTGGCTTTGTCAACATATATAGAGGATTCTTGTTGCTCTTAATCTTCTCCAACTTTAATTGATCATTCTCTAACAAGAATTTAATGAAGTGATATCTTAAATGAATATGTTTAGTCTATGAATGATATGCTGAGTTCTTAGCAAGATGAATTGCACTCTAACTGTCACTGAATAACCTGCAATCCACTCCATCAAAACCCAACTCACTCATCAATCACTGCAACCAAATAAACTCCTTACTTGCTTCTGCAGCTGCAACATACTCAAATTCTGTCGAAGATAAAGTAACAATTGATTATAATCTTGAAATCCAGCTTACCACTGTCCCTCCTACAGTGAAGATATAACCTGTAGTGTTTCTGTCATTGTCTCTATTACCTACATGGTTCGAATCCACAAAACCTTGCATATCAATGTTATCACCACCAAAACATAAAGATTACTTTGAAGTCCCTTTCAAATACCTGAAAATCCACTTCACTGCTTACCAATGTTCCTTTCCAGGGTTCTTCATGAATCTACTCACTACTCCCCTTGCATGTGCAATATCTGGTTTTGTACTCACTATTGCATACATGAGACTCCCAATGGCCGATGAATAAGGCACATTCTCCATGTGTCTCATCTCCTCATCTGTTTTAGCACATTGCTCCTTTGACAGTTTAAAATGACCACCAAGAGTTGTAGTTACCGATTTTGCATTATCCATGTTGAATCTCTTCAACACCTTCTTAATGTACCCCTCCTGAGGTAACTTCAATTTCTTACTTTTCTTATCTCGGGTAATTTACATTTTAAGAAGTTGTTTAATCTCACCCATGTCCTTCATAGAGAATCTCCCTACCAACTTCCTTTTCAGATCATTAATTTTTTTCATGCATGTATCTGTCACAAGTATATCATCTACATACAAAGTAAGTATAATAAAGTTACCGTTCTTATACTTTTGTAGATATACACAATGATCTGAATTACATCTGGCAAAACCCGAATCCAACATAAACTTGTCGAACTTCAAGTACCATTGCCTCGGCGCTTGTTTCAACCCATACAAGCTACTTTTCAGTCGACATACCCAATTCTCATTTCTTTTAACTTCATATCCCTCCGGCTATTTCATGTATATTTTCTCCTCCAAATCACCATGAAGAAAAACAGTTTTCACATCGAGCTGCTCTAAATACAATCTTTTCACAGCCACAATACTCAGTATTGCTCTGATAGAAGTCATCTTGACAATAGGTGCAAATATTTCATTGAAATCAATACCTTTTCTCTGACCATATTCCTTCACCACAAGTCTAGCCTTGAATCTTTGTGTCCTTCCTGCCTCATATTTTACCCTATGTACCCACTTGTTATGCAATATTTTCATCTTTTCCGGTCGCTTCACCAATTCCTATGTGTGATTCTCCTCCAAAGAAAACATCTCATCACACATAGCTTGCTCCCACTTAAAACGAAATTTATCCTGCATAGCCTCTTGGTAACTCTCTGGTTCATCTGCATCAGTATACAAAACATGATATAAAGAAAGACAAAGTTTTTGGGTTGGCTTTCTTATCCTCGTGTTCCTTCTCAAAGTGAGAACACTCTCTGATGAACTACTAGAACCATCTATTTCAGTCAGTGGCTCTCTCTCATGTTCGGTCTCATCTGAAACTTGTATATTCTCAGGTGTAGCCATTTCTTTCCCTTCAAATATAGGTATTTCTTCCTTTCTTTTATCACTGGGATCCATCCCATCTTGTGACTCATCCAGCTCCAAGTGCTCTTTCTCCACTGCTTTCTCACTCTTACTTTCCATTCGGTCTTTATACATACAACCCTCATTAAATACTACATCTTTGCTACGAATTACATTGTTGTGCTCATAATCCCATAAGCGATAACCATATTCGTCGTCACCGTATCCAATAAATGCACACTTCTGAGATTTAGAATCAAACTTCTTTCTCATCTCATGATCCACATGTGCATATACCATACAACCGAATACTTTTAAAAATGAATAATTCACAGTCTTACCAGACCACACCTCCTCTGGAATTCCTCCATCTAAAGTACTAGTTAAACTCCTGTTGATCAGATAGACTGTCGTATCTATAGCGGCTCCCCAAAATTGCAAAGGCAAACATGCATGTACTCTCATACTCCAAACTCGCTTCAAAATGGTTCTATTCATCCTCTCAGGCATGCCATTTTGCTGCGGTGTTCTCGGTACAGTCTTCACTCTCCTGATCCCGTGGGTAGAGCAATAGTCATCGAACTCTCTATTGCAAAATTCCCCACCATTGTCTGACAACAGATATTTCACCTTCAAACCTATTTTATTCTCAACAAGAGCTTTCCATACCTTGAAAATTTTGAAGACATCGAATTTCTGCTTAAGTGCAAACACCCATATTTTCCTGCTTGCATCATCTATGAAAGTGACAAAATAAGAATTACCTCCAAGAGACTTTGCCGAAAAAGGCCATACATCTGTATATATCAACTCCAATCTCTCGATTTTCTTTTCCTTACCATTTTTTATAAAACTAACTCTTTTCTACTTTCCAAACACACAGTTTTTACAGAAACCAATATTAGCATCTTTCATATCTGTCAACATACTTCTGGATTGCAATACCCTCATACAGTTTTCGCTCAAGTGATCGAGCCTCTGATACCATAAGGTAGCCTTCTCATTCTTCACGGTGGCCAAAGAAACAACATGATCCACCGAGCTTGAGAGTAAATATAAAGTTCCCACTCTCTCACCCTTGACCACTACCATTACTCTTTTGCTGATCTTCCACTGTTTCTTCTCAAATGAGATTTGATAACCCTTACCATCCAGCTTGCTAGCAGATATCAAATTCTTCTTCAAATCGGTTATGTGCCTGACCTCTTGTAAAATCAACTTTCCACCATTATACAACTTTAACTGAATTGTCTCTTTACCGACAATCTTGCATTCCTGCCCATTACCAACAGTCACATGCCCAAAATCATCTTGGATATAATTCTCAAACCATTCTTTGCGAGCAGTGCAATGGAACGAAGCTCCTGAATCCACAAACCACAGATCTGACCTCGATTCTGTATGAGTAGATAAGTACAAGTCATCATACTCCATACTTGGATTCACGACATTCGCTCCTTTCTTGTCTTTGTTTGGACAATCCTTCTTCATATGACCCCTTGTCTTACATTTTTAACACACTAAATTTTTCTTGAACTTCCCCTTAGATTTTGATTTTCCTCTTTACTTTGACTTCCTACTTAAACTTCTACCTATTTCCTTCCTTCTGTCATTATCAACAGATAAAACAGTACTTGTGGAAACTGTGCTCTCACCCATATTCTTTTTCATCAATTCATCATTCATGATTGTACTCACAATATCATCAAATTTAAGAGCAGTACTGGAAGTATTACTGATGGCCATAACAACATTACTCCAACTATCCGGTAACGAACACATAAACATCAAAGGTTTAATGTCATCGGTAAAGACAAAATCTAAGGATTCAAATTGTGTCCATAATGTGCTAAATTCATTCAAATGATTAACAACTGAACTATCAGAAAGCATTCTCAAGTTGAACAATTTTTTCATTAGAAACAGTCTATTTGAAATAGACGGCTTCTCATAAAATTTAGCCAGCGCTAACATCAAATCTGAAGTAATTTTCTCCTTGGAGACGTTGAACACAACCTGCTTTGTCAGGCATAATCAAATCTGCGCCAAAGCCCTCCTGTCAAACAATTTCCACTCCTCATCTGTCATCTTTTCTGACTTTTCTCCAAATAGTAGTTGATGTAAATTCTTTTGATATAAATAATTTTCCATCTGTAACTTCCACCATTGGAAATCTGTCCCATCAAAATTTTTAATCTTTCCCTTCCTATCTTCCGCCATAACTCCCACTCAAAATCAACACCGATCTGAGTAAAATCTGACCCGAATCAGGGCTCTGATACCAATTGTTAACAAAAACAGCAGAATAATATTAATGCAACAACCAGTGGAGTCAAATAATTAACCGAAGAGAAAAATAGTAGAGACAGAGAATACGCAGATTTAACATGGTTCGGCAATATGCCTATGTCCACGGAGACACGATCGAAAAACTTCCACTATATCAAAAGAGATTACAAGTTTCTAGTTCTCAACCACAAGAGAATTGGTAAAGAAATCATACAAGATTTTGAGATCAAACCCTAATCTCTTGTTGCAGTGATTTTTCTTTTTGCTTCGGCCGCTGAAAAATCCTGAAGGATTCACCATAGGAAGTCGCCCCCTTCTTTTTTGATTCCTTTGCTTTGGCCAAGGAAATAAAAGTTGCAGCCACCCCCACTTTATTTGATTCAACCACCACCAACAAAAGAAACACCTCCTTTATTTCTTTGTTTGGCCGAAAAATAATTGGAACAGACCTCAGGCCTTTCCTCAATTGCAGCTGCCTCTTTCCCTTTTTATTTTTCTTTTTTTCGGCTCCTTTTTCGGCTTAATCCAAAACCCTAGCACCATACCCCATATATATATATATCATATCATAACGGGTTTGGACCGGCTTTGGACCCGTTTCGGTGTACCAAAACTCGTTACGGCAATGGGCTCCATCAAAAACACAATGTTGAATCGGACATGCCATCAAACAAATAGGAATAATTATGTGTTATTTAGTATAGTTCATATTAACAAATTTATAACCAAAACAGAGCAATATTTCCATAATCGGTTTCTCCCTCAATCTAGTGTCATTCAGTATAGTTCATATCATGTATAAATTTTTATTCTCATAATTTATATATAGTTCAATATCGGATGTGATATTTTAAATCGATTTTATTAGTGCGCAAACAACATGGTACAAATAGACCATTTGATATGTATATTACTGAGCAGATCACAATTGGTTAAATAAAAAATTTACTGATTTAAGATATCATGAGGATAATCGGCCAACTAAGAGTATGAATACTAAGAGATTTTTCGTATGATGCGCGCTCCTTAATTATGTAACCACCATACATGACTACTTGCCTAGGCACGACACAAAATGATATTACAAACAATATTTTTCACGATTATAACTTTTATGTGATTTGTCAAATATATACCGATTATTCTAAAATCTAGTTGTACAATATGATTTACAAAACTAAATAATAATTGCACAATAAAAATATAAAAAAATTCGTAACAAGAACAATAATAAATAGCAGATGAATTCTAAATAAATAATATAGTTAAAATAACAATTATATAGAATAGCATTATTAGTGAGCTATAAATTGAACTTATCTTCATACATGAATTTTTTATCTATCGATTAGCAATCACACGAAGTAATCTATAAATAGAATTATAATATAATTGTTAAAAATAGTTTAAAATGAGTTTAGGTGATTTCTAATATTTATAAAGTGCTCAAAAATTGATTTTAAGATTAAATAATGTTAATATGTCTGAAATTAATAAACGGATCTGAATCCATCTTATTGCGTCTATAAGATGGTGGATATAGTCTTTAAGTTTCTAGGGTTAATGGGTAGTGGGTAGGCTAACCCTAAGATCCAATAAAAAATATTTAATAAGAATTAGAGAAGATAGGTTAACCAATCATAATGAATAAAGATTCAGTAGAAGGAAGAAGATGGATGTTCTACTGGAGAAACTTTGGTGAGGGTGCGTTGGCTCCAGCAAGGGGTGATGGCTCGGCGAGGTAGTGACTTCAATTTGGGACCAATTTGTTATAACAAAATATACTAAAACTTAATAAGAATAACATCATAACAGAATAAATGGGAATATTCTATGTGTTGATTGCTATTTATCTTCTAAAATCTACTCTTATTTTATAATAATATTTTTTATAATCATGCATTGGTTCTGATTCCCATTATTTCTTAAGAATATTATTCGCCTATTCTATAGATCAAATTCGAAATTAATGTATGAATAGAGTTAAAAGTTGCTTAAAAAAGGTCGACTAATTAGGAGGAAGAAAGCAGTTTTACTCTGATTCCAAAGTAGACGAAAGTCTGTGCTTTGCCATATTTAATTTCGAGCACAAAATTATTTTTCAAAGGGAATAGAATATAATAATCATTAAATTTTAGTTAAAATAAACAAATAAATAAATTAAAAAATAATAAATTTATTGATTAATGTTCTCTAACCTCTCAAACCTTTCATCTACTCTAGTCTCCCAACCTTTAATTTTCTCCTTAAATTCAATCATTTAAAAGCTCCAAATAAAATTCATCTTTTAATTCTTAAAAATAAATTTGTACTATCCTATTTAATTCTTTAAAATGCTTATTCTATTACTCATAAATCCAATATTATTCAAATCAAACCTCTCTTTTTAATCTCTACTCTTAATCTCTAAAATTCTTCTCTCACCTTACTAGAGCACTTCATCAAACCATCATCGAAACTGCCATCCTTTTTGTCGAAGCATCTCATAGAACCGCTACGGGAACCACAACTCTCGTGCTGGAGGCATCACACATTGGCCAGAGCTTCATCAGAGGAACTTCATCTTTTTCGTCCTCTTGAATCTTCATTGATTGAGATTGCTCCATATAGTTGTTAATTGATCTATATCATGACACAAATCGAGTTGAGTTTATTTTTGTACTCGCTAATCATTCTATTCAACTTAACCATTATTTCAATTACACTATTTATTTCTAATAATTGATTATCTTATATGAATCTATCAACTACTTATTATTACTTTTGTTATTGAAATCCAATCATTTTCTGTTATGCAGTTGTTATTTAATATGTTAAATCATATAGTATATTTAGATTTTAAAACAATCGATATATAAATATAATATTTGGTAAATCACATAAAACATATAATCATGGAAAAATATTATTTGTAATATTATCTTATGTCTGTATCAAGAAAAGTTATTTTGTATACTAGTTACATAATTAAGGAATATGCATAGTATATAAAAATTCCTAGTATTCATAGATTTACCTAGCTAATATATATCCATGACATCCTAAATCAGTAAAATTTTTATTTAATTAATTGTGATTTATTTAATAAAGTATAAATTGAACGAACTCTTTGAATCATGTTAATAACAAACAAATAAAACTAATTTGACATATTATGCCTAATATGATTTATAAATAAATTATATGAATTTAGACTGTCAAGAACTATATTTAATGATATTGAGTTAGGGAAGAAAATGAATAATAAAAATATATTATATTTCATCTGTAAAGTTGTTAACTTGTACAACTGAATATTTTTACGCACGTGAGTGCATGATAATTTATTGAATCATACATAATTATTCATATTTACCTAATGGTAGGTCTGATTCAGCGTCAAACAACGAATGTGACCATTTTCTGGGTCTGTACAGAGACAATCAAGATAGTGATATCCCCTTAGTTTTTTCAATTATATTTCATCCTAAACAAACATACCCTTATTATAAAATTTGACAATATTAGATAACATTAGATTTAATCTATAGTAGCTAATTTTATTTTTACAAATTAATATAGTTTGTGTAAAATTTTAAAGTACTTTAACATATACTGTTTTAGTCACAATCTTATGATCTGAGTGTGCATATGCCCAGACTTATTGATGGAAAAACATTGATGCAAAATCTGGTATACGTTGAAGGGAAAATTAAAACCCAATAGAAAATTAGTTTTAACTTATTTTCCCTTATTTAGTTTTGATACTACTGTCAATTGTATCTAAACTTTCTTATAATCCATAAAAAAGTGAAATTTCGATTAAATTTCTCTATCTTAATTATTAAGCATTATTACGGAATATTTATTGATATTCTACTAGAGAAATTGGGATATTCCAACCGAATAATTATGATAGACATGATAGCACAAACAATTTGTATGCATGCAAAGTGTTATTTCAATTACACCATTTATTTCTATAAATTCATTTGTTATTTTATATAAATCAATCAACTACTTATGATTGTTCCTGTTTTCGAAATAATATCATTTTTGTTATGCACTTACTTTAAATATTTTAAATTACATTATATAGTTTGATTTTAAAATAATCGATATGTACAATATTTGAAAAATCACGAAAAAGTTATAATCATGGAAAATACTAATTGCGATATTATTTTGTGCATGTATCTAGGCAAGCTATTTTGCATTTTAGTTACTTAATTAAACAACATGGTTGCACAAAAAACCTTCTAGCATTCATACACTTAGCTGGCTGATATAACTCTATGATGTCTCAAATTAGTATATCTTTGATTTATCCAATTATGATTTATTTAATCACTTTTAAATTGAACAAACTCATTAAAATATGTTATTAATAAATTAATAAAATCGATTTGGAATATTGCACATAATATGATCTATAAAAATTATAAGATATAGAATTGGACCTAGCATAACTATACTTATATAACACTATATTGGGGTAGAAACTGAATGATGGAAATATATATGTTTCAGCTATAAACTTATTAAGATATACAACTGAATATTTCGTACACTATATTTGAGTTGTGATTTACTAGATCACTCCTGATTATTCTTGTTTGTATAATGGCAGGTGATTACAAGTGAAAAGTATAGTTATTTTAGTTTATTTTGTTGACTTGTAATCCAATTTTGGTAATTAATATAATAAATTAATTATAAATTATTTTTATTGATCAATCCCTCCTTTTCTAGTGTTTTATAGTTTTTATGCAAGGTTCTGCATGGAAGAAAATCAAAAAATCAAGGCATATCTCGAATATAGTTCAAATTGGTCATTTTACAAATTTGGCTATCAACAGCCACCTGTAGGCTATCGATAGCCATAGAGAGAACCAGAAACCCGAGAGCAGCCTTTGAAGGGCTGCTGATGGAGCTTTAGACAGCTACGGTCACAGAAACTAATATTTGAGCATTTCTGAAGAAAAGAGAGTTCTTATAAATAGAATTCTTGCTAGGTTTTTAAAAGTCTATAATTACTCAATGTAATTCCGAGTTTTATGAGATATACGAGATATAGATAGAGATATTACAGTTTTATATTTTCAGTTTTGTACTCTTTCATATTTATTAATAAAAGAATTTCCTTTATTTGTATATTGATAACTATTATGAGTATGAGCGGCTAAATTTTTTCATTGGCTCAGATGAGCTAATGAACTCTAGTAAATTTATTGGTATGTGCTTTATTTGCTTATCATACTTGATTGATTATGTAAAGCTGATATTTTTGGTTTTACATTATTTTGTTAGTTTTTAAATATGATTTTGAATCTTTTATGATGTATACTTTGATGATATATTTGTTACTTAGTTTTTGATATATTGTAGACTTTTTATGCACGGTGTATGATAAAACTTTGAATGTTTATTTTTATTATTCATAAGTCATACTTAAATAATATCAAAATACATATAGTTTTAATTAAGGGAAGTTATCCAGATTATCAAATTTATAAATTTATTTGATTTTGTGTTATAAAAATATATTTTCCAGTTGTAAGAAGAACACGTGATTTATGCAACTAGGATAAATAAGTAAAAACATATCCGGTAAATTATTTTATGGGTGAGTTCTTATCTGACCAACAATTTCTTTTAAGTAATGTAAAATCCTTTAATCTTTAGTTTTAGTTAATTAAAAATTTAATATTTCTTTTTATTCTGTAATTTATTTTTTAAGTATTTAACACAATAATTAAAATGATTCTTGAGAGAACAATCTTGGATTACCACCTTTGTACTACTTGTCAATATCTTACAAGTGAAAATATACGATTTAGATCGCACTAAAGTTTTTGGTACTGTTACCTAAGATCAATATTATTGTCATTACACTTTAGTATATATTATGATTCCCATACTACTATTTTGTGTGATTTTGAATTTACATAACCAATTGCAGGAGAACTTCTAATGGTAGACCCATTCGATCATACTGTGATCCACAAATACTTCTAATTCACCAATCATCTTACAATATGAACACTAATAACAATAACAATATGAATAATGGTAATAATACTGGACTTGGAGATGACAACACACACGATAACATTAGCCATCATGGAGGCAACGGAAAGTTCTTACACAATTAGCTACAACCTGATAGGACAACTTGACTTTCATGTATAGTATTTTCTTTGAATATAAGACACTTCGAAATTAAATCTAGAGTAGTTAAATATTTGCCTAAGTTCCATAGAATGGATGCGAAGAGCCCTTATTTTCACTTTCGAGAATTCAAAAAAGTTTGCTTTACTATTAATCTTCAAAACATCTACAGAGCAAAGTTTTGGCTCTTTTCATTCTCTGTAAAGGATAAAGCAAATCATGGTTACACTCATTATGACCTGATTTAATAGGAAGATGGGATGGGATGCAAAAAAAAAAAAATTTAAAGAAATTCTTTCCTTCACATCGAACAAACTATATATGAAATCAAATTTTCAACTTTTGTCATAAAGAAGATAAACCTTAGTTCGAGTGTTGGGATAGATTCAAATATTTGCTACTCCCATACCCACATCATGGCTTTAAGATATGCAGGAATGTAAGTATCTTTTATCAATGGCTAAACACTACAACTAGGAAATTCATAGAAACTATGTGTAATGGTGAATTTTTTTAGTAATGATGCTGATAAAGTATGGAAATATTTTGACTCACTTATTGAGAATTTACAAGTCTGGAAAACTGAAAATATTTTGGAAAGAAACAAATTAGTAGATAAACCTCTAATAGAGCTGGACTTATTAAATTGGAAGAAATCGAAAATATAGCTGCATGATTAATCACGATCACGAAAAAAAATTGAAGATTTGTTTACTAAGAAAATGGAAATTATTAAAGCATTAGAATAAATTTTGAAAATTTGTGAATTATAAGGATATGTAACACACAATTACCCAACTCTTCTTGTTTTCAAGGAAGTATCCAATGAACAAGCTAATGTCTTTAATATTGTTCCTCAATCAACAAATAATCCTTATTCACAAGTTTATAAACTTAGTTGGAAAAACCATCCTAATCTTCAATAGAAGAAGAATTCTCAATAACAGTTTAGTCATTAAGATAAACCATCACTAATCCGACACCACAACAATACGTCCAACCTTAATCAACTTTCGGTGTACCAACTACCACCAAAGTGGAATCTTAATGATAATATTATGCGGATACATCAGAGAATGAACATAATGATCCAAGTGCAACAACAATTCATTCAGTCGCATCAAATGGTCAACAATTAGATTGCGACAACCTTCAATGATATACAATCTCAGATAAGTCACTTTAGTTCCGCTTTGCAAACAAAAAAAAAAGTAAGCTATCATCCCAATCAGAGGCCACCACTTCAAATAAAGCAGAAGGTATAAATGATAGTACTTTTTTAATTGATAATGAAGCTGCTGCAACCATTTTGCAAAGTGGAAAAATACTTGATGAGTCCATTTCAAAAAGAGATATTAAGGAGAAACATGACGATGATCTAGTACATCAATCTAATGATAACAATCCCAAAGAATCTACTTCCACAATTTTTAGGCTACCTATATTATTTTTCCTATTGAAAGTTAAAAATAGTAATACATCTTATGCTGATATTTTAGAAATTTTCTAATAGGTACATATCAATATCTCTCTACTGGAAGCAATTAAATAAGTCCCCTCATACATAAAACTCTTGAAGGACTTGCGTACAATCAAATGATGCCCAATGAACAAAAAAAAGCATTTCTCATGGAGTAAGTAAGTACATTATTCCATTCTCAAATGCTTCTTAAATACATGGATCCTAGATGTCCAACTATTCATGTGTAATAGGTCAACACAATATTGAAAAAGCTCTACTAGATTTGGGAGCTAGTGTACACCTTTTATCATATTCGGTTTACAAGTAACTAGGTCTCGAAATACTTAAATCTACACGTGTCATACTACAATTGACTGATAGGTCAGATAGGTATCCTAAGGCATCGTGGAAGATATCTTTGTGTAGATTGAAAATTTTTACTTTCCGACAAATTTTATAGTTTTCGATACTGCACTTATAAAGAAATCATGTCTTCACATTCCTGTTATCCTCGGACATTCATTTTTAGCCACGGCTAATGTGGTCATCAATTGTAGAAATGATGTGGTAAAACTATCATTTGGAAACATGTACTTGAACTTAATGTTTTTAATATTTGCAAAGAACCAAATATCAACACTGACAAATAGCAGACATTAATTATATTAAGAAATTCATGAACAAAGAGACATTATATCATTATGCATATCTAATTTTTTGGAGGTTGTATTAACAATGGATGATGGTTTTCTTGAGAGATTCAAATTTGAACACATCGTTAATATCATAAGATATTTAACCGATGCTCAATGTTCAAATGTTACAAGATGGCTTCCAAAAATGGAAGTATATGATGAGTTAACTCAAAGTATAAAAAAACTAAAACTATCCAATATCCAAGTACCAATACTTGAGGTAAAACCGCTACCCAAAAATCTCACAATATGTATTTTTGGGACCTAAGAAAACCTTTCTGGTGGTTATCTCAGTTTATCTTGTTAAGAATCAGGAAGAGCGAGTACTTTCAACATTGAGAAAGTATAAAGGAGCTCTTGGATGGATTAATATGACGGATATCAAAGATTATAACCCCCTTTATTTGCACACATCGATTCACTACGGAAGATGGAGGTAAGCCAATAAGGCAAATGCGACGAAGATTTAACCCTACCATGAAAGAAGTGATTAAAGCCGAAATATTAAAACTTTTCGATATTGGCATTATCTATCCAATTGCTAATAATAAGTGGATAAATCCAACCCAAGTTGTTACAAAGAAAAGTGGGATAACAGTTGTTAAAAAAGAGGGTGGAGAGATGATACCTACTCATATACTACAACTTGGCGTATGTGCACTGATTAAAGAAAATTAAACTAAATAACATGAAAAGATTACTTTTCGTTACCATATCTCGACTAAGTACTTGAGAGAGATGCTGGGCAGAAATTTTAGTATTTTCTTGATAGTTTTTCTGGCTATTATCAAAATGAAATTGGTTTAGAGGATAAGAAAAAGACAACTTTTACTTGCCCCTTTGGCACATTTGCATTTAGAACAATGATATTTGGATTATGCACTGTGCCTGCAACATTTCAAAGGTGTATGGTAAGTAATTTTAGCGATATGGTTGAAGACTATCTAGAGTTATTCATGTATGATTTCTCTATATTTAGAAATAATTTCGAACCATATTTGACTAATCTAGGAGCTATACTTGCCAACAGAAAAATTTACACCTAAATTGGAAAAAAAATGCCACTTGATAGTTACAAAGGGTATTATATTAGGTCGTATAATTTTATCTAAAAATATGGAAGTAGATAATGCTAAAGTGTATCTCCAAAATACCAATACCTAAAACTGTAAAGGATATACATTCTTTGGACATGCAGGTTTTAATAAAAAATTTATAAAGGATTTTAGTAATATTGCTAGACCTCTTTCTCACCTTCTTATGCAAGATATGTAGTTCAAATAGGCACAGACACGTCAAACAGTTTTCGACACACTCAAAAATATGTTCATCACAGTACCAATAATGCAATCTCCAGATTGATCACTACTATTTGAAATCATGAGTGATGTGAGTGACTACACAATTGGAGCAGTGCTACGGCAACGAAGAGACAAAAATCCCTATGTGATTTAGTACGCTAGCAAGGCCCTCAATGATAAACAGACAAATTATGCGATAATAGAGAATGAGCTTCTAACTATAGTTTTTGCTCTTGATAAAATTTGTTCATATATTTTGAGCTCACACGTGGTTATTTTTATAGATCATTTGGCCTCAAATATTTCTCGTCAAAGAAAGATGCAAATCCACGTTTAATCTGATGGATACTATTGCTCCAAGAATTCGATCTCGAAATTAGAGATAAGAAGTGAGTAGAGAATGTGGTTGCCGACCACATCTCTTGTCCGACATTTGACAACGACAAGTTACCAATTAGGGACTCTTTCATTGATGAGCAGCGATTTTCAATCAGAACAGCACCCTGGTATGCTATTATTATTAACTTCTTATTGCAAATGAAATGCCAAACCACTGAAGTGCTCAAGAAAAAAGATGATTTCTATATGAGGTATACCATTTCTTTTATGATAAGCCTTACTTATTTAATTATTATTCAGATCAAATCATCAAACATTGAGTGCCTAATGACGAGATTCAGAGTGCAATTGTCTTCTATCATACGGAAGCATGTAGGGACATCTTTCATCCAAAAAGACAGTAGCCAAAATATTCTAATGTGGATTTTACTAGCCCACTATATTCAGAGATACTGACAAATATTGTAAACATTGTGAGTCATGTCAAAAACTAGGAGCACTTAACTGGAAGAATGATATACCTCTAACACCTATTCTTACAATTAAAATATTCGATTGTTGGGGTATTGACTTCATGGAACTATTTTCTGTTTCTAATGAATATTTTTATATCCTCGTAGCGGTCGATTACGTCTTTAAATGGGTCGAAGTTATTACATAGAAACAATTATCAGCAAACGGTTAACAAAATTCTCAAGGAACATATATTGTCTAGATTTGGAGTTCCTACGCTGTAATAAATGATGAGGGTTCTCATTTCTGCAACAAACCCTTTAAGAATTTGATGAAAAAGTATCATATCATACACAAACTTTCTACATCTTATCACCCATAGTTAAATAAACAAGTTGAACTAGCCAACTGAGAAATTAAGCAAATTTTAAATAAAATAGTTAATCCGTCTTATAAATATTGGTCGTTTAGACTCGTCAACATTTTATGGACTTATCGTATTGCATTTAAGACGCCCTTCGGCATGTCCCAATATAGAATAGTTTATAGAAAATCTTGCCATTTATGTATGGAGATTGAGACATACTGGGCAATCAAAATGGCTAATTTAGACCTCAATTCTATAGGCCCATTACGATTGCAAATAAATGAATTGAAGATTTAAGACGTGATGTGTATGACAATTCACACATTTTAAAAGAAAAGATGGAAATACGACACGACCATCACATCTCACGTCATTTTTCATCCATCTGACAAAGTGCCTCTCTATGATTCACGCCCTTATTTATTCTAAGGAAATTGCGCTCACGATGGCTCGGACCATTTATTACTAAAACTATGTATTTGCATAGAACAATTGATATTGAAAAATCTAAAAAATAGTTACACATTTAAGGTGAACAGAGAACGTCTAAAATATTACTTGGAATTTCTAAAGTACAAGGAGGAATCTCACGATTTAGTGGTTTCTCTGACATCTCAATAATACAGGCTTAATGGAGACACATTATATATTATGTACTAATAATTTTTATTTTGCATTTGATTCACCATGAGTAGTGCACCAAGATAATATCTAAGTTCTCTTTCTTGATTTTTATATATTCTTAATAGATTTAATGGAAATATCAATTCATTGAGGACAATGTGAATTTTAAGTTGGGGGGTTGTTTATGAAATTGACCTTAGTTTTAATATCCACAATGTTTTCAACAACTTTTTTAAAATTTTCAAAAATTTTCAAATTTTCTAATTATTTTTAATTTTTCCTTAAATTTTTTTACTCATTTTTAGTTTTCTTTTAAAATTTTCTACAAAAACAAAAATATGTTCTAACCGTAGTTTAATTACTGATTTTAGAATTAGAGACTAACAATAAGTTTTTAGAAATAATATTAGTTTAGGATCTAACACTTCTAAAAACTATATATAAAAATAAAAAAATAAAAAAAATTGCCTTGACGCAATTTTCAATAGATAATGATTGTTGAATCCACTGCTGAAGCTACTGTCAACAGCTGTTGACTGTAGGGCAAGAAATTCCTTGCCTGAGAGTGGCTGTCGAAGCGGCTCTCAACAGCGGTTGATAACCACCCCAATTATAAATAGTTCCATAGTTTTTCTTCTCAAAAACCAAACCCTAGCCCCACTTTCTACAGCACCCAAAAGAAATTTCGTCACCTTTCGGCATCCCAAATCAACCTGCCAATTTTATTTTTCAAATTTTTAAGAATCACTAAGCAAGTATTCTTTTCTCAAATTTTTCATGGGTTATTTTCATAAAAAGTAGATTTTTATCTCGAAAATCTAGATCTACAACTTATGTGAACTAATTAGAGCAGATCGAAGGTGGAAGTGAACTTATTAGTAGATTTGAAGTAGTTTGGCTAATTTTTCATGAACTATTACAAATTTCTCTAATTAATTGATAAAAATGCTAATTCAAGAGCAAGAACAAATAAAAGTGATAACTTTTTAGTATAGAAATTCATGGGTTGCTAAACTAAACAATGTATATCATATTCATGTATTAAAAGTAAAATTAAAATGATACTCGATATATTTTGGGGGGAGGAATTGGAAATTATAAATAAAAAAAGAAGGAAAACAACAATCATGAATAATTTTGAAAAATAATGATATTTTGCTAAGAAATCTATTTTGCTATTACTTTTCAGTATGGGACCAAGGAAACAAATTGTTTCAAAAAGACCAAGAGTGGAATCTTCGAGTGCATCGCCTCTACAGAGACATAGAGCTATTAAGATGGTAAACAAAAAGCTCTTTGGGAAGTATGAGAGTTTCTGGCTCTGGCTTGAATGAGGAGTTGATTATACACAAATAAGTGAGAAACGTTCATTCTGGGCATTAATGCAAGGTGCAGGTATGAGGAAATACATGATGCATAAGCACACGCTGCCCTACAATGAAATAGTGTGTGAATTCTACACAAATCTACAACCAGCAATAGGCGACCAATTTGCGTACTCCATAGTCAAGAGTAGGGAAGTACCATTTATAAGAGAGGAAATCTTACGAGCCATCCATATCTTTGGCATGCCTGAAGAAGAGCCATCATTTACTGATAGAGTCAACGAGATATCAAGTAACTCCCGAGCATTCAGAGAGTTTTCCACCAACATCAGTGATCACGCTTTCAATGAAAACTATTTGTAAGTTGGCTACTTGAGGAAGAAGCTCATTTTGTTGAGTTTTTTTTTTTATCAAATATAACATCATACCATCTTCCACAATAACAGAATTATATTCAAGAGACGTGTTATTAAATATAATTTTGGAACAGTGCCTTTTCGATATCACTTCCATCATGCACTCTGCAATAATCCAATGCATGGGGGCAAACCCATAAATATATGCAAGACCCATGAACGCAAAACTAGCTCTAGTTTTGTCGTCTCCGATAACGAAGATTTGCCTCAGCAAAAAAATCAATTTGTCATCAACTGACACAATCACCCATCAAATGCTACCATTATTGGATACAACTGTTCAGGGGAGTGTGAGTGCTCGACAGGCCCAACAGGAGCAGCAGGTACAACAAGAGTAAAAAGAAAAAGCTGCGTACGACTTTCAGTGACGACTCTTGACATCAGCTAATCACGGAGAATAAGATGAACCCGGCAAGGAGGTTCAACAGCTCAGGCAGCCCAACCATCAAAGATTACACTCCAAACTTTAAATAACTCAATAATACGAATGGCCAACACATTCAACGAAAGACTGTAAGTCATCGAGACATAGCAATCGATCCGAGCAACATCAAGAACACTTCTTCCGGCTCCTTACCAGTGTGTACTGACGTTTTTCTAGTGAGGATACTACCATCTCTCCTGATGAGAATGAACCAACGCGCTAGGGAAACACAGGGTCCTGCAGGTATCAAAGATGCAAATGCAAAATAAGAAAAAGATTAGCAGCATCATTGATATCGACTGTAGGAATGAATTTTCTGGAGAATTGACAAAACTGGTGTTTTATATTCTTAACCTCTTATATTACTTCTTAGTGTATTATTAGAATAGTTATATTCTTGATGCACTGAGTACATTGCATGATTTAAGCTGGGGGAAGGATTGAAACAATATACTTTATTGTACCATATATATATCACAACTAACTTAGATAATTATGAAATCATATAAAAACTAAAAAAATCTCCAAAGTTTTTTGTTTCTTTAAAGTAAAAAGTAAAGATTAGAAGTATTCTACATTATATATTTATTAGATTGATATCTTAATATTGATTCTTATATGACATAGTTTTTATGTAATCTTGATTGTGAAATTAAATCCAACAATAAGATTTATGAATACTTAAAGTTTGACTCAAGTATGCACTCTAAATACTTACACAAATGAGTCATGAAAAGTTGATAATAAAGAGAAAAATTAATAGAAAGTCCTATCTTATGTAGACATGTATTAAAAAATATATAAAAAAAATAGGAGTGAGCCTGGTATTAAGATAATAATCTTCTAAAAAAAAGAAATAATAATAAGAGAAAGTAAGTGTTAAGTAGTCAGGTTTGTACGCCTATGGGTTGAGACCTTGTTGTTGTTGAAATTGTGCACTTCATTACTAAAAGCAGGTTGAGAAGCTTCCAGTGGGTGGGTTTATTAGGTGCTTACGCGTGCTTCTATGATATCCAAACCCTAATACCTTGTGCATTTGTGAATTCTCCTTGGCAACCCCCCACAATTGTTGTCATCCCCTCTTCTTTATCGGCCTCCCACTTGGCCTTTTTGCATGAGGAGACCAATTGTTTAGTTCTTCTGAATTATCTCCCACTAATCCGAGATGGAAGTTGTATAATTGGCTTTGCGTATGCTTGCCTGTACCTGGATACACTACAATTGTAACACATCAAAAACAACAAATGGAACAATTAAATTGAGTTTAAAATGCATTGAAATTGAACATTACCTCTGTACAATGAAGGGAAGTGTTTAATTTCAATGTACAGAGGTAATGTTCAATTTGCCACATGGATGCATGACAATCCAGTCTAGTACCATCTATTGGAAGAACTTTTTTTTTTTTTTTGCCTTAGATTAATGATTCTTCTTAGTGTCTAATCTCTAACCACAGCTTCAATATTACTGGTGTGCCTTAG
>JAYEPQ010000019.1:14993385-14998385 GCA_036321105.1 Dracaena cambodiana
GATTCCTCCCACTGAGCAGTACCCATAGTAGAAAGATGAAAATACAGGAAAAGAGATCATCGTTGCTGACATTTCTTGTATAGTGCAATTGTCTATATGGTTCTATTTGTGGCCTTTGTATGACTAATCAATTCTGGAGAAAAATGATTACATTTTGGCAATAGATAGCATTAAGCATTCATGAGCAGGCAGTTGGCAAAACAAGTTCCCTGCATAACTACTCGATAATCACTTCAAGCAATTTGCATTTCACCAAGTCATTCAGAGAACATATGATCAAGAAGCCAACTTGCAACAGAACATGCAGAAGAAAAATTGAAGATCATGTGTCAACAAATTTAACAAACACAAAAAGCCTAGCAGGTAACAATTTTGCATATTCATTCATATATCCATAAACTGAAAACTAGCATACAATGTTTTCCACAGAATGAATCCAAGGTATGTAGAGCTGCTACAAAATATTATAAATCATATTAGTTGCATAATGCCATCTCAACACCGATTTATAAGCCATTGGTAAAGTGTGAATTACAACCTTTGCGCACCACTATAAACCTTCAAAGCTAAGTCCTTCCTTTTACTCCAATAGGAATCTTATAAAATTATCCATAAAATTATCCAGCTCCTATTTCTTGGCATCTGCAACAAAATTTCTCACAAAGTTATGAACAAGAATAAATTTACTAAGAAAGAGATAACATACTATATCAATCAACGAATGAACATACCTTGAAATGTTTAGAAACATGATGAACTATGAATGAGAAAGCAAATGTAGTAGCAACATCCCAGTCATATCTAATAAAAAAAAGAGATGAGCAATATTAACAGAACTTGCAAGCAAAACTTATTACAAAATTCTTCTTATTACACATGCCATATTGCTCAATTCACTGGTGGATGAAATAAGTCAATAGCCCCCTGAAAAACAAAAATGTGCTTGAAACTTTATTTTATTCGTAAACGAGAGCATCCATTTATTCACTAAACCCTAACAATACAAAAACTTTCAAAACTAAATACTTCATTTTACTCCAAAAAAACTCTTATATAATTATCCATCTCCTGTTTCTTGACATATGCAATAAAATTTTTAACGAAGTTATGATTAATAATAAATTTACTAGTAAAGAGCTGCATACTATATCAATCAATAGATGAACATACCTTATAATGTTTAGAAACATAATGAACTATGAATGAGAAATAACAATATAAAAAACCACTATTTGCCTCCATCTGCAATTATAAACAAATAATTCAAAAGAGGACATTTAGTTAAAAATAAGAACTAGTATGTATTTTTTAAAAATCAAAATTAGATGCACCATGCTATTTTATTTGGCCATTACCTATTAGATTAGTGCAACTGGTTCTATAGTGACCTAATTGATGACATCTGTTGCATGTCCTTTTCTTTATTTCTTTTGCATCTTGCGTTTTCTCAGCTCCAAACTTTAATCTACTAAGTTTCTTTGGACGACCCTTAGTTTTTGCCGGTCCAGAAGGATCGCGAATTGTGATCTGTGGAATTTTCTCAATAGTATATGAATGGGGTGTATTAGATTCAAACTGGTTTGTAGTTTCAACCTGCTCTGCATCTTTAATTTTCACTTCTTTTTCTGTCTTCTCCATTAAATTAGATAAGAAACTCTCTAGATTCTCTAGTAGAGTAGGTGAGTAAACTGTCATCTCCAATACACTATTAAATTTTGCTCTAAGAGCCCAAGAACGCAAGATACACATCTGCTCCTCGTTGTTATGTATGCTTCTTCCTATCAATATATTAGCAGCACTAATATTTCGATGCCTTGCAGTCGTTGTCCATCTATGCAGAATATAATATTATGGAATTCTTATTATCTGGTTTAGTATCATAATGTGAAGTATATGTCGACATAATATGCCCTCACTCTCAAACATTGCACATGTACACGTGACTTTCAATTCTTCATTCTGATCATAAGCAACATTCTCCCATTTACTCTTATTATCTGAGTGAGAACCAACACTATAATAAACAACTGATGCTTCCTTTTGAATATTATCATGAAATAGAGATACACATTTTTTAAGCTCGTCTTGAAATCTATTAAAACTAGCTCTCGTATATAATTCTCCTACTTGAATCTCAATTTGATGATGTAAATGCATAATAGGCTTTGTCTCTATTGAAGCAAAGTCTTCATTCAGTTCTTCTGCACGACGACAAAGCACCACTTTATCATATTATTGCACAAAATCTAGTAACATGGTTTGAGAATTAACATATGTATCAAAAAAAGCATTAATACTCTTGTTGTGCTGGCTTGATATCATTCCTGCAAAGAATGTATCTCTTAAATAACATGAAATCCAATATCTCCGTTTCTTATACATGGTTTGTAACCAACTTTCATCTTCCTCTTTTATATTGAATTTATCTTTAAGCTCCTCCCAGTATTGGATACAAGTTTCTATTGTTTTACTATAGCGCCAACTATTAAAATAGCCTTCGAACTCTACCCCATGAAGCCTTTGTAATGATAATAGATGTTCAGCAACATGAAAACCAAGGTGCCAATTGCAATATCGATGTCGAGTGTTTGGAAAAACAATCTGAATTGCATTGCATATAGCTTTATCTTGATCGGTGATAATAGCAAGTGGCGTTATTCCATTCATACACTTTAACCATTCATTAAACAACCACACAAATGTGTCTTCTTCCTCATCTGCTAGTAGTGCACAACCAAACAAGCTCGACTGTCTGTGATGGTTAACGCCTGTAAATGGAGCAAATGGTAGAGCTAACTTGTTAGTTTTATATGTGACATCAAAAACGACAACATCACTGAACTTTAAAAATGAGGTTTTGGCCCGTCCATCTGCCCAGAATACGCTTCTCATTGTCCATATACTATCTAATTCAATTGCAAAATAAAAATCCGGATCAGATGTTCTTTTCTCTAGAAATTGACAAATCATAGATACACATTACCCATATTATTCTTCCTATGCTTTCTTATATAATCACTAACTTGTTGCGGTGTAATAGTTTCTTCCTAACTCTCACTTGCAATATTTAGTACTCGCGAAATTGTAGATGGATTGAGCCCTGCATTCTATAACTTATCCATAATATCTTGGCAGCCTCTGGTTCGATGCAACTTCCTATGAGAATAATACCGCGCAATCTTATCTGGGCTGGTCAATTCATGATTTGTATGCTCACTAACAAATTTACTTACCAACCATGTGTTTGTTTTGGTCCGACTAACACGCAACCTAGCTTTGCAACCTACTCTTATGTCCCTTCGACGATTAATTTCTCGTCCATATTCTCTCTTATCATGTAGAGATTTTTTGCCTTCCTTATTACACAGAAATATCTTGCATATGAGCTCCACTATTTTTCTAGAGTGATTGCTCGAACTAATGCGAACACTGAATCCTTTGACTCTGGCATATGAATTATAAAAATTGTAAGCAACAATATATGTGGGAAATTCCATCCCTACCCGTGGTTCCACACCATTATGGTTGTCATCATCACTATTATTAACATTATTAATGTCCTCAAAACCGGATTCCACATTCACAGCATCAATAGATAAACTTGTCTCTTAACTATCGGACATCAACCTATCCATATGAACATATGTTGTGTCGGATATGACCTAAAAAAATATTATTTTAGAGATAACATCAAAATATCATACAACTATATACTTAATTTTCTAAACTTATGAAAATAGTAAGTAAAATATAAAAAAATTCCTTTTAACATATCTTAGTACCAAAGATATATCTATTTGAGAATTCAAATCACAAATTGCTGTATAACATCTTATTTGTATATCGCATAGACACCCACATGAAAATCGTAAATAAATTATACGTAGAAGCCAAATAAAAATAAACAAATAATAGATTCTTTGCTAAATCATATTTTCTCCCATAGACCATGAAGTAGCATATATAATAAGAGCAACCAAGACCTTATTTACCATACCATACATTTTTAGAAAAATATAAACGTTTTCTTTTTAATGGAATGAAAAATGGTACTAACAATATTCATTATGTGTTGTGTTCATAAAAAGATATTTAGAAAGACAAATATGATATAGTTCGTGCTCATACACCTACAAGTGAGTTCACCTGCTACAATTCATCAATGTCAAAGTTGATAGCAACCTAATCTTATATTCAAAAGTGACATTGTAAAGCTCATGAAGTTAAATCACAAGTCAATAAATATTGCTAATTCTATCAAAAAAAAAAAAAAGGCAAAAATACCAAGTTCACTCAAGAAACTCATAAATAGAACTTATGCCAAAAAAATCCTGACTTTGCTAGGATTAATATTTTATATGTTAGTACTCAATAAATAATTGAAGTGTTTATTTCTATAGTATATTCCTTGTTCGTTAGATCTTATTGATGCTATCTTATTAATGTGTATTATTGTTAGACATGTTTGTACTTTACTATAGTCATTTAAAAAGCAAATTCCTACATGGAATAATAAGTAAAATTGATTTTTGTAAGTTGGACTACAGCTGACACTTTTTTTTGTCTTAAAGAACAGGAATAAGATCAATCTTGTCTTTACTTATTCATCAAAAAGTGTATCATATTAATTACTTATTTTATTACTGCATGCATATTCAATATATTGGAATATTTAAAAGTTTTAAAATCATATACAGGAGTTGGTGCATTTGTAGGTCCTTTTTATGTTAAAAGGAATAATTTATTAAGTTAATTAACTTGAAAGTAACTCATCTGAAAGTTACAACTTTGGAAATTTCTTACGAGCACATTTTCAGTTTCCTCACAAATATAACATATACAGTATGCGTTGTGTCTCCTCTAAATTGTTTTCATTCTTACTTTTTTCTTAAAAAATTGTAGAAAAAGCCCTAGAAGAGAATTAAGAACAAATAAAAAAAATAAAAGAGGAATAAAGAAACCATACCATCGTTGAGAACAATGATGCGCAGACTATTTCT
>JAYEPQ010000019.1:15003385-15200885 GCA_036321105.1 Dracaena cambodiana
TATCATACAAAAACTACATTCGAAAGTTATAACTTATCCTTCACAAACAATTTGATCTCTGATCAAGCACAATAAACAAAATTTATTTCTTTCTTTTATATTGGAGATCTCCGATTGAGTGCGATAAAAAATATTTCTTTCATATTAGAGATGCCTTTTTTATATTATGGGATTTATTTCTCTCAATATAGAACTAGGAAGTTTCTAGATGGGCACAACATATTTCCTAGTGAGCCCACTTAAAAGATCATTTTATTTACCATTTTGCCATTATTTTTTTTGGTCAAAAATATCCAGCCTTCATCTCCATGTTCCCTGTCCGGACTAACCAGCCCGGATCCAATTACTGGATCCAACTTTGCTAGCCCAGATCTAATTACTGGGTCCGGGACTGCTAGCCCGGATCCACATTATATTTTCTTCTTTAGAAAAATTATTCGAACTATTGGGGCTTAATTTATAATTGAGGGGTTTAAGTAAAATTTTTCATTCGAACTTATAAAAGTGCACATAATGCACTGAGCTTGAAGTATTCAGCTCACTCTCTATCCAAGCAAAGCAAAGCAAAAGCAAAAGCTAAACAAGTCATGGTTTCGAAGTCGGACAATGGCAATCCCCTCCACATCCTCTTCTTCCCTCTAATGTCGCCTGGCCACTTCATCCCTATGGTCGACTTGGCCCGCATCTTCGCCTTCCGCGGTATCCGCTGCACCTTCGTCACGACCCCCGCCAATGTCACCATCATCTCCGCCTCCTTCACCACCGACATCACCGTCCTCACCATTCCATTCCCCTCGCCCGACCAGACCGGCCTCCCCGCCGGCGCCGAGAACATCGCCACCATCCCCTCCTCCCTCTTCACCGCCTTCACCTCTGCCCTCCGCCTCTTCCGCCCTCCCTTCGACTCCATCGTCCACGACGTCAAGCCTGACTGCATCATCTCCGAGTCCCTCTTCCCTGAACTGCCGACATTACCACCGAAGCCAACATGAGTGGCGAGGAAGGAGGCGGAGATGAGGGAGTGGAGGAGACGAGGGTATTTGGAGAATATTGATGGGCTCACTAGGAATAATCCTCTCTGTTGAAGAGAAAGTGTGCTCACGAGGAAAAGTGAGCTTACTAGGAAAAATCCTGTGCCCATGTAGAAATTCCCTAGAACTATCATGTAAGTTCCCAATTATTGTTTTTTTTTTTTTTTTTTTCCCGAAAGACTAACGAATAAATAACAAAATCTGAGAGACTCCAAAAATACCATGGACCAGCGTATCAAAAACCTAAAAAAAAAATTCGCTCCCATCAGATTAGAAAGTCTCAGATCTAACCTTTGGTTCCCCAAAAGCACCCATCCATCCACCCTCGTTGTTCCTCTCCCTCTCTCTCTCTCAATCCCCAACCTCCGTCCTCCAAGTTCCCTCCAAGTTCCTTTCCTCCACTTGCCCCCTCCCTCAGCCGTCCGATAAAAAAACTCGCTCCTTTTTCAATTCCGATTACAGGCATCGCTCTCTTCGCCCCTCTCCCTCAAAAGAGCGCGCTCACTCTCTCTCTCTCCCCTTTTCTATTTTTATGATGAATGAGCTCCAGATCAAGGTGGCCCAGGCCGTGCACGTGCTTAACCACGACGCGGAGTCTAGTAACCGCGTCGCTGCCAACCAGTGGCTGGTCCAGTTCCAGCACACCGACGCCGCCTGGGAGGTCGCTACCTCGCTCCTCACCTCCGATGACCACCGCGGCTTCCTACCCCCGATCAACTTCGAGGTCGAGTTCTTCGCGGCCCAGATCCTCAGGCGCAAGGTATGTGAACGAATTATGGCTCAGTAGTTCGAATTTTGATTGGAAATAGGGTTCTTTAGGGCGCTGAGATTTTGGTGGGTTTTTGTTGGTGGATAGATCCAGAACGAAGGGTATTATCTTCAGTTGGGAGTGAAGGATGCGCTGCTGAATGCGCTGCTGGGCGCTGCTGAACGGTTCAGCTTAGGCCCACCTCAGGTTCGTAACGTCTCTTTTTCTTTTTTGCAGAGTTCGTACATTGACAAAATGCCCTTTTTTGTTCTTTTCACTGAATGTATGATTGTCATAACCCATGTTTTTGGTTTGGAAGCAACGAATTAGGTATTCACTCTACATGATCCTGGAGTTCATCTTGTGGCATTATATCCTTATGGAACGCGAAACATAGGGAGAGGCAGAAAAATTAGGAAATGACCAGGAAGAGGCATTTAATTGTCATTTTGAGCTTTAGCTGGTGTTATAGTGAGGTCAGTATGTTATTAGAGCCACTTTAGTTCAGACCTAGGTCAGCACATATGTTAAGTGGATTATAGAATACTGGTGGCAAGGATAAAGAACTAGGCCCAAAGTCTTAATCATAGGTGCTCAATCTATAGGGACACATCTGTAGATATTAAATTCTATACATATCCGTGCCATCAGTTTAGAATTCTATTGTGGTGATCAGAAATGAAGCATAAGCACTTCAAACTGTCGTGTTCATGTCTGATGCGTGTTGGATATCAATAGTTTGATGAGACTTGCATGACATGTAGATACACTAGAGCCATGCTATTCTTCAAGGAACCAAAATATTATATATGAAGTCTGTGTCGGCTTTCGAAAAATGTCAAAGACTACATGCCGAACTCGTCAAATCCATGGATTAAATTATGCAGAAAAGGATCCTTTGACACAGGTCATACTCTATTTTAACACATTACAATTGCCTTCCAAACTTGTGAGAAGAATCATGGTTTGTACTGAGGTAGCAATTGGGTTGGACTTTCAAATATCTTTTCTCTATATAATTTAAAAAATATAGAAAACAAGGACATGTATTAATATGTTATGTTTTCTTCTACTCTTGATAACACGAGTCATATGCATTACTAATCACTAGGCATTTCATTGTGTTATATATTCGATTATATGTATATATATGAGTATATGCGTACATATATATACACACACATATATATACGCACAACAAACTTATATATATATATATATATTAAAATGGGGGTTAAGAGGACATTCTAGCCCAGTTTGCTAGTGTCAACTATAATCTTTCTTTGCCTTTTTGTTTTCATCATACTTTACCACATTGATCTCCATCCTTTAGGCACCATCAATTTTCACGGGTTTTGGAGCTGATTTAGCCCTTCTGCGGTATGTATAAAATGTTATATTTATTAAAAACTGCTAATTTTGTATCCACCTTATCGAATATCAAATTCTCATTACATGCAAATAACTTCAGTGTGTATGATCCTAGGGGGGCTGACAATATGATTGTTGCATTAATACTCTTAAAAAAAGGTCGATGCTTTTCATGAAATATTGCATACTGATAAATAATTTATCCCTTTATTATTTCTGAACAAAATACTTTTTCAACCATATATCAATAGTACAAATTGTAATTAACTTTGTTATAAGAGATTTGAAATCCAAAATAAATATCACATGAAACATGTTATACCATAACGAGACTCACCAAATTTAGTTTGTGAAACAAATATCACCTTTAAAAAACCATGTTTTTTAGGAACCAACCTACATGTATTAACCTTGCAAATATCCACAGAATTTCTTGAGATAGACAATGAGTTTGAGCCCCCTATCATTCCCATTAATAAGACCATAATGAAACATAAATCTCAAGTTCATAGAATAAAGAAAATTAATAGTTCCAAAAACAAATAAAGCTGTTCTCACTCAAATACAACACCATTAAATGGTGGAAAGAATGAATACCATGAGAAATCCATTTTCGTATGTAATGGATCACTTGTCCGTACACTCGATCTGTGGAATCTAATGGTCGTTGGCATGGGTGCAATTGTTGCAGGTAGGAGAGTCTTCACATCCCTTGCCGCTTGATTTGGCAAAAGCCATGTCCAAGGCGACATCAGATTCTATATATAGTGATTGATATATACTTTAATCGTTACTTCTAAAATATTCAATTTTTTTTAATATCCCCCAGCCTCCAATCAATGGCTGCCCACCGTCAAATTTGGCATATTTACAAAACTTTTCAAGTAGAGATTATATCAATGTTCATTCATATTTATTTTGACATATTACAAGATGGTAAAATCTAAAAAATACTATAGTATGTATTTCCACAAGATTAAATGTTAATATTTAAATCTATATAGAGGATCAATATGGTATTGTGTATATAATTGATAAAATTTATATCCTATTTTGTTAAGTGCTAAATTAATAAAATATAGAAACTCCATAAAATTTTATTTAAGGGCTAGATCTAAACAAATTTTTTCCTAAGTGGATCTAAACAATTTGATATTTGTTGGAAGAAATAAATTTACTATACTAAACTAAAATCTATCCCTAGCATGCTCAGTCATAAACAAAATTTTAAAAAAGTTAAAACCTTAGGCATTTTAAGTAATCAACCAAAGGTATAAATAAAATTACCTTATCATAAAGGAAGTAACTAATTTAGGATTTTTAATTAGTTATAAGAGAAATGTTATGTACTAGTTCTCAGTGAATAGAGATGTGAACTCGGAGCTTTTAGAATAATTATGGGAAGTAAAATAATTAAGAACATCAAACGTTATTTTGCATGAAATCATGTAAATAACTGATAACATAAAAAATTATTAAAAAATTGCTAAAAAAATATAGAATTAGGATAAAGAACTGAATACTTTTGGATAAGGAAAAGAGTAGTGACAACAAATTGTATTCCTATACCAAGAGTTGAGTAATGAAAATTGATTCCAATCCTTATGTTGAGGAAGAGTTCAAAATTTCTAGTTAGGAGAAAATATTATAGTTAGTAAGAATAACAAATCAAAATCATAATGGAGAATTATTTAATCAACATGAGCTATTACTTTGTATTTAGTCATGTTTGTGGATTGTGTTTAGCCAAAAGCCTTAAATTTCACTAGTAAGGAATATGAAATGACAATGGTGTCTTAAGTAAATTTATGTACTAAACTATCACAACTCTTTATCTTTAGAATAATGTAATTCTTAGAGTGCAAGCAAGCATTAGTATTCTAAATTATTTATATTGATCTATTTTTTGGATCTAAAATTTATGAATTTCACTAAAAGAAGCTAATAAAAAATTGAAGAAGATTGAGCAAAAAAGAAATTAGAGCCAAGATCCAAACTTAGAGGATATGTATGGGCAATCAAAACCATTAACCATGATTTTCATATTCTAAAATGATGATGTACAAAAATGATATTTTTTTAGTATTTTTTATCTATGCACTTGGTGTACGTACAATTTTTTTTTTCTTTGTATAATCTTAAAAAGATTATAAGAGAATGATATTTCGTTACAGAAGAATGGGAGAATAATTCCTTTTTTTTTTTTAAGTTAGGGTTTTTCGATGTAGCAGTGGACAAAGATCCTGTTTTCTATTGACAATCTTGAATGCCAAACTCTTGGAGTTGAAAGAGTATGAATTGTTAGTAGCTTCTCGTTACTCTAAAAATGGAAGAATTAAACACTTTAAGAGATGAGAAACTCTTGATGATGAAAGAGTTAAAACTCTTTAGGAGAAAGGAGTTTCTGGATGAAGAGTATGAAAAAGTTACTCTTTAAGAGAGAAAATTTTCTATTCTTGATAATCAAATAGAGATCCTCCCTCATTAAGCGTTGAACTTGGCTATTTATAGGAATTTTAGGGGTTTTAATTTTGCTTAATTGACCATTTAAACCCCCTTTTAATGGGGATTAAAATCACTTATTAATTTAGGGAAAGTGGGGGTGTAATGCCACTGTAATTGTGCCAAATGAGGGTTAAAGCTCCTTTATTAATTTAGATAGGGGTGTAACTGCACTTTAATTGTGCAAAATAAGAATTAAAGTCCCTCATTAATTTGGAAAAGTGGGGTGTAATCCCTACTTTAATTATTTGTTGATTGCAGATCATGGTCCTTTAATGATGCAAATCGTGGTAATGTTGACATCTGATCCACGTTTAGACTTGAAAACGCAGATGTTGACCTCTGATTTACGTTTAGACGTGAAAATGCGGATGTTGACGTTTGATATACATTAGATTTGAAATTGTGGATCGTGACATTTAATTTGCATTTAGGCTTGAAAAATTTAATTCTTTCTTTCTGATCTGTGTGTTTGATGCTCTTGTATGATTTTGTTGTCAACAAAACTTGCTTCAAAATTTTTAAAATTTCTTTGACTTATTGAAGATGTTTCAAAATATTTTGGATTCTTCTGTCGTGCTAACCTTTAGGCTCAATCATTCTTCATTTGTTTCTTGAAGCGCAGTCTTTGCAAAATGCGGTTTGAGGATCTGCACTTTCTGATGGTCAAACATAGTTTAAAGATCCTCATTTTCTGAATTTAAATCTTGTATCTTGAGATTTGCGTCAAGAATCTTGGCTATCCAATCTAGGAGTCTTTGCACAATGAACAACTTTCATGTTTCCATTGTAAGGGTTCATAATTAATGGCCCTTAATTAATTTTGTATTACACAATGAACAACTTTCATGTTTCCATTGAAGGGTTCATAATTAATGAGTAATTTTGATGAACAGAGCTAATCGTTAATTTGATTCACTTGAGAATTTTCTTATATTGTTTAGGGTATTTGTTAACCCAAGTCTATCTCTCTCTATATTTACATAGAGTGATTGCCTACATACGAGCAAATAACCTTGTGCGATTGCATGGTTATATAAAGAAGCGATACTTAATACGAGTCGTCAATCTTTAGATTACTTATAACTGATTTTGGATAAAATTCCCTATAACTATATTAAAACATATGCTTAATCAAATATATCTAGGTTGGGTTGAATTGACTTGATCAATTATAGCTGGCATGCCAATTTTTTGGTTGGAGGAAGTGTTTACATATCATAATAATTTTCTGCTCCCTCTGTTCCTTAAATAGATGTGTGTGAGTTCTACTTTATGAATACAACATGCTTATCTCATGGAGTCCTACCCCGTGATATGGTCTGAAGCTATGGAGTATGAAGTATGAAGTATGAAGTATGAAGTATGAACAAATGAGAATGCTCAAAGCTTACACTTGATGCTGGTCAATGAACTCTGATGCCTATTGGTACACGTTGTTGTGAAACCATACAAGGCTTGTAGTATTTAATTATTCCACCTAAATCTTCGCATGTTAATGCATCATATTAATGTCTTAACCACAGAACCACAACGTAGCTCATCATATACAGAAGTCATCCCTTTAATCTTGCACATTAGACATGTTAGTTCATTTTTTTTTATTTTTTTATTGTGTAACATTGTTTTCAATAGTTTTTATGTTCGGCTTTGTCCATTTTCGTGATCGAGCTGTACATTACATGATAAAAGCAATTGAGATAGGGATTAGTACCCATTGAGAATTGTATTTCTAAGAGCTTGCTAGAAAATAATGACAAAGTTTAAATGTGTGAAAGGCTTTGATTGTTGAATGTTTATTACTTATTGTTGAATGGTTGGTTTTGATTGTTGTGCTTTACCATAGAGTTCTTCAGCATCCAAATTATCTGATATGAACTGAAGGTGGGTTACCCTTCGGTCAAACTCTAAAGAACATAACCACAAAGTACACCCATGTTTTGGTTTATTACTTACCAGGCATAACCTTTTTGATGGAGTTCTTTCTCTACATATAGCCAAAATATACTTATAGACTAAAGGTGGGTTCTCCTTTCCTGTTGAAAATAACAGTGAAGATAACTTATATTTTGATTTATTGCATGGTCCAAGAGTGCGTCTTGACTCCTCAAACGGTTTCAAAGAAAATTCATGTTTCTGTTTGCTGCCAAGAATTTCAGCTTTTGTGGAGGTCTGATTACGCTGGTATTTCTGAAGAATCGTTTGTAGCAATGTTAAAAATAATGTGTTATGAAATCCGCTATATTGCGTTACGTAACCTAACTGAACCCCAGCGCTATGTAACAATTGAAAATAACTCAGTGCATCGTAATAGTATATTTTTTATGTTATTTTACGTTATTTTACGTAATATTATGTTAAATTACATTATGTTACGTTATTTATTATTATTTTTTTAGTAATTTCTATATTGTTGTAGATTATTATTTTTATTATTAGAGAATTGTCGTATTTTTTTTATTTGATTACTTGTTGGCTTGTTTGATTGCTTATAGAATTTCTAACTTGCTAACTTGTGATTATTTTCTTATTCACTTATTGTAATTCCTGTTTGGATGCTGAAATTTCTTATTTGTTGATTCTTTTGAATTTTAGCTAAACTGAAATCAACAAATTACAAATAAAATAAATTGAACATTACAAAATATAAATTACAACAATAATAATAACTGGAATTGAATTAAAAAATTGGAATCTTGTTTAGATGATGACTGGAATTACGGTTGCGGACTTAATATAATTTATCAAGAAAAATGTAAAAATTATTGGAAAATTTAATATAAAAATAGAATAAATTCTGTATTACAAAATGTTTTTATAATCTTTTTTAGAAAATTTATTTTATATATTTTTATATTTATTTTTATTAAATATAGGAAATTGCATAATCTACGTTATGCGTTATGCTATATGTGACATAACCTAACTGAGGCAAAATATTACATTACCGTTATTGCTATTTTAAACATTGGTTTGTAGTATCGACCAAGGATTTCCTTCTGAATTGAGTTCTTATTCAGCTGAAGCTAAGAAGAGAACATATATTTTGGTTTAAGGTACCTACAAAGAAGTTTTCTTTGGTAGTATAGCTGAGAATTTGCCTCCCTTTTCAATGGTTGCAGCTATTAACTCAGATATGCCTAGCGCTGTCAGCGCTTGTTCTTCGGGCGGTGGAGCATAAGAAGCCTATAGAGCAGCTGTTCTCCAGTCTCAACAAGCTGCAGAGCCAGGAGAATGGGAATGTTGCTGTGTTGGAGATGCTCACTGTCCTCCCTGAAGAGGTAATCGAGGACCAAAGTGGTGATCGCAACATTACTGCAGCAAGCAGATGCCAGTTCACTCGAGAGGTTCTGTTTGAAAATTTTGATAGTTGGACTTGAGTATTCCTTTTTGTCTTTTACTCTAGCCAATGCAGACTTTCCTATAGTGCAGCTTCTGTCTCACACCCCCACTGTTCTCGAGTTCCTTCTGCTCCAATCAGAACAAAGGCTTGATGATGTCAGTAAACTCCATGAGAGGGATCGAAAGGTTTTGCGATGCTTGCTGAGTTGGGTAAGCAACAGTTTTAGTTCCCATATGTTTTTGGGCTTAACTTTGCAGATCTGCAGTGTTATCAGATTAAAACCATGTTAACAAATTGTGGAAGTTCAGCACTATACTGAAATTAATATACTGCTAGCTTACGACAGAAAACATAAATATCAGAATCCGGAAAGACCATTCATACATGAAACAAATGCGAAAAAATTGGTTCTTTGTGGGAAGTCTAGAAAGATACAATGAAGATTTTGATTGTTGGAAGATATGAGAGTAAGCAACTTGTTCCAAAATTTGGGTATGTTGATGCCATGTATGGAAAATGTAGATTCTCTTTTTGGGTTCAAATCCCACCTGCACCATCTATGCTCACGGTGGTGTTCTTCGTTTTGTTTTGTTCTTCTTTTAGTTGTAGCATTATGTGTTCTTTTTTTTTTTTTCCGGGTTGCGGGGGCGGGGGGGGGGGGGGGGGGGGGGGGGGGGGGGGGTTGTGTGCGTAGGTGGGGGGTGGGTCTGTTGCAGGATGGGGAGATATGAACAGCCATTTCTGGGTGATCATAGCATTTCACATGTTGCTTTATGTACTATGCATGCTTTATCATATTTTCTCTTGCATGTCTCCATCCCACTTTTCCAGGATCTTCACTAGCCTTATCAAAAATTCTCGTAAGATGTCTCATAGAGCTGACCTTTTCTTTCTCTTTGCTATTTATTGGTTGATATTTCAAAATTTTGATTTACCTTAGGTTCGTGCTGGATGCTTTTCAGAGATTCCAGCCCCTTCCTTGCCAAGTCACCCCCTTTTGAACTTTGTGTTCAATTCTTTACAGGTGCATTTATCAAAAATTTTCTTTAAGTCTCTCAACCCCATAACTTATATGCTTGTTAACTCTAAGTTTATTTGTGTGTGGGTAAAGGTTTCATCTTCATTTGATGTGGCCATTGAAGTTCTCATCGAACTGGTCAGCCATTATGAGGTACCCTGGCTTATGCATTTTACTGAAAGATTGTTTTATGATAGAAGAATATATGTAAAGTGAACTCGAATAATTTTCTAGTTACTTTGTCACACATATAACTGTATCAAGTACAAAGATATCTTTTGTTAACCCTATTTTGTTTTATATCATTTATCTTTCATGTTTTAAGCTCATACATTTGCACGTGCAGTTGTCAGAAAAGAAAGGATTTTATGGTAGGGTTAATTTCACTAGAAACCCTCCTGAGTTTTGTCTGTTTTTTCCTTAATCTCCATTTATAATTTTCATCATCACAAAAAATCCCCCACTAGCACCGTTTATGGAAATTATGATTTTACCTAAACAGCCTTCATGCATAAATTATCGGGTTCTTGGGTTTAATTGTCATAAAAATGGATAAACCTAATAAAAGTATGGGTATTGGATTCAGAGTAGATTTACACCCGTTTCTTTCTTCCTTCTCATCCTTCTTTCTTCTCCAACACTTTACCCTAACTGATCCCAACCACTTAATCTTCTCCTTTTTCATCCTTTTTTATCTTTTCATTTCCCAATCTGAACCCTAATTAACCCAATTGCACCTATCTTCTTTTTTTTTTCTTCCCAACTCTATTAGTTTAAGAGCTAATTTGGAGAAAGTAACATGTAGTTGACAGGAGGTAGAAGATGGGGATTGGGTTTAGGAGAAAAGTTGGTTGAGCATGGGGGAGAGAAGAAGAAGAAAAGATATCGAGAATACGTTTTGGATAATAACTATGAAGAATTTCATTAACCATTACCCATAATTAGTTAGACTACCTCCTTATTTTATTAACAAAATTTCTTACATAAAAAAGGACGGGTATATTAGTCCTAAAAAATAATTAAGTAGGTCACATGGCATCATGTTATTGTGAACTTCAAAGGAAGGTTGAATGGGAGAAAATTTAAAAGCTTAGGAGGCTCTGTAATGTCTAATATTGTATAGGGTGGTTGTGCAAACATCAGGTAACACTCAAGGGGTTTTAGTGAAATTAACCCTATGTAATATTTATATAAACAATCAACTTAATTGGGAAGTAAAAAATGACATAAAACATTTATACATGATTGTTGCTTTTGATTATGGATCATTTTTCCCCTTATGAAATGGGCCTCACATTTAACTTCACCCTTCTTTTGCATTATAATAATATAGTTGGTATGTGTTGGGTGAATGCTCAGATGGGATTGAATCGAGCCGTTAGCTGTTAAAAGTGACATGTATCAATTTATAGAGGAGCATTTATGGTCTGTTAACAGTGACATATCAATTTATAGAGGAGCTTTTACGGTCTGAGCTTCTAATAGACACCCTGGTAATTCTATTCAACCTCTATGCAACTGGTGCTAATGGTTTAGATGACAATAGTTTGCTTATGTTAGTTCTCAGGGATAAATTGTCCTAGGACCTGTCATATTTGTTATTTAAGGATAAAGACAGGTGTCAAATAATGGACTTCCATGATCTAGTCATTGACAGAGGCCTCCTTCACCTTCCTATTGCTTTATTTCTGCAAAATGCTTCTATTGCAATTGACTTTTGCTCCAAAGCATACTATCTTTTTCATTTTGATCCAGATCAGGCACCCACACAGGACCCTCTTGACAAGTTAAACACCAACTAATGATCAGATTATTTGGTATCCCGGCCTTTTGATATGTATTTCTACTTTCCATTATCGGGACTTGGGACTGCTGTTAAACTGTAGGATATTAATCCATATGTTCTGTCGATTGTTTATACTACCATGACCATATTTTTGATAAGGAAAACCTGATTTTATATATATATATATATATATATATATATATATATATTACACCCTGGAACCAAGACTTGCTATTCTACTAAGAGTTGAAGGAATGCTAATTGAATGTTGATTACCTTCTAACATAATTGCTCAAATTTTATAGGTTACACTAACCTTGTAGTTCTTTTCATTTCTTCATCAAAGGTCCTGTAATTTGAGTGTCGTGAGCCTAAAAAACATAACATTTATCACATTGTTTTTAATATTTAATGCTTGTAGTGGCATTAATTTTCTCTTATTTGATCTCCTTGATTAGTTGCAAGGATTCTGTCACTCATTTTATGTGATACTCTAATTTTTGCACAAATTTTTGTGCAGAAAGTCAAAATGAATAAGTGGGGCCTTTTCTCTTTTATAAACTTTTAACATTAGGTCCAAAGAGTACAGGCTGCATCATGACTAATGGTTTATCCCATGCTTTTGCAAACTGTTCAAGTTGAAATGCATTAGAGCCTATGACACAGTATTGAAGGAAGTTTTAGGATTTGTGGGAATTTGGAAGATTAGGGATGAAATAGATTTGATTTGGGATGAATTCGGGCCTCAACATGTCAGTGATGGCTCACCCACGCTTAATGAAGCCACGACGAGAGATTTAGTGACTGTTTCGGAAATCCACCTAGGTGATCTCTCGCTTACTTTTGACGAATCCACGAAGAAAGATTTGATTTTGTTTAGCAAATCAACTTGCTATAAAAGCAAGAGGTATTTGACTCAGAACCTTATTCTATTTTGTTCGTGAGTTCATACAAGTTTATTTAAAACGAAAATAATGCACAATATGTGCAAAGCTAACCGTCAATAAAAACCAATGGTTACTAAGACCTAATAGTCGTAAACCAACTAATCCTTAATTACTCATAGCTATTTAATATCCATATCAATTCTTCCCTGCATGAAAACATTCATCCTCCGATGATGGTGATAAACGTCGCTTCTCTAGCCAAATTGATCAATATTCTCACATAAAATAAGTCTGGCCATGGTGGTGGTCGTGGATATTATACTTGTGCATCAAGATTGAACTAAGGCAGTGAAGCTGGAACTGACTTCTATGATGGATCAATTATAGCCGATGATAGATCTAGAAGGGCATGTATAGCTAAACAACTCGATGGCTTACTATCGGTGATACTAAAAGCGGTTGAAGGTGTGACATGCATCATGATGCTTCATTTTACTTTGCATCATGATCTCCTGTAATTTGCTTGTTGACAACAACTTGAAACAGATAATAGACTTCAGGCAGTCTTCTGGACTGGAAACCTGACAATTAGAGCAGACGGTAATACTGCATAACTGGTTTTGCTGAATGATCTTCAAAGATCTTAGTATGGACCTCGTAACTTCTTTAAGCAGGGAGGAAATTTCTTTTAGCAATGGCAGTGACTTAGTATGAAATTCAAAATTGGATCTGTTAGATTAGAAAACCATCCGGTGTTTGGGTTTAGTTTAGATTTAGTCCCACATTGCCCGTTGGATTATTTGTATGGTATTGAGACACCTATAAATATATGTATTTCTTGACTCATTGTGAACAGATTATCGGTTCTGATTATTTCATAACATGATATCAGAGCACGTTACAAAATAAATCCCAGTTATCAATTTAAACCATCCTAATCGATGACCGACTCTGACCCGATTTCGATTTCGACTCTGCAATCATGTCACCAATTCGATGCCGACTCCTTTTCCGACTTGCATCTAATTCGATTCTACTGGTCTATTTATGTGACGCCCCAAATCACACTGGTGGGTTCGAGCGTGTGTCCCAATAATGGATAGGGTATTACCAGTGGGCACTCTCAATACTGGAGTGCATGAGGCGTTTTTTTTTAATACAATCGCAGGCAAGAGATACAGAAACGCGCAAATATGAGATATATACCACAAGTCTGAATCTATCTGCCACATCATCACAGGCATAATTCTAGCAATATTCGAAAATAGACATATAGAAATAATAAGCAATATGTATATCAAATGGTTGCTCATGTAAAGTCAAGTACAGAGTAACGTTGGTACTGAATATATATAACAGTATTCGGATACTACTGACAGAAGTAGGAAATATGATATATACACATATAAACCAAAATGATATATATACACAAAAAGATGATCCTACGAGAGACTGATTACTGGTGCTCGGCCTACTTCTGCAAATGTGGATCCTCAAAGGGTTGTTCCTGCATCTTTGTTACCGCTATTTCGGTTGGTAGAGGCGCGGTATGATAATCCCAGAGGTTAGAAGCTAAACAAGGATACAAACCCAAGCTCGTGCTATACTATAGAAACCATATCAGTGTGACATGCTAGTAAAAATAATGTAAAAGATATATATATGTGAATCATGAAATATCTGATATGCATAATATAACATGAATATGGAGTACTTGGTATATGTAATATAATGTGATCAAGCAATAAGGTATGAAGAATATAACATGAATTATGGAGTATATTATATATATAATATAACATGATCATGCATATGGCTATGAAGTATAAGACATGTATAAGAAAACGTGAATCATGAAGCAATTGGTATAGATAGCATAATATAATTACGAAAATGGATGCAGATTCTATCCTATTAGTTTGTAACTGAATAGTGGAAGTATTCACATATTTTAAAAGTGTACCATGCATGCCCGGTACCTCGGTTCCAAGACTGATCATATATGAATCGGATTTCGCACTGTTAGGCGCAATAGATATAAGACTATAAACTCCCACAAGATGTGTTTCATTTTACAATTCATTTTTTCCATACCCATAATGTAGTATATGTTAAGAGTTAATGTATCAATGTGTGACAAATGTGATAGGATGCATGTTTCAATAGTCATGTAAATATGAAATGACACGCACTGCAATACTGGTAAGTATAAGAGTTATAAAACATGTTCCATGCATGCAGTATCATTTCCAAAAAAGAAAAATATGTACAAATAATAACATGCATAAATAAACATGCGTGTATGTATATCATATCACTTGTCCAAGTAGTATATGCACAAATATGACATGTGTGCTTAAACATAAGTTATGACAGGTCTGAACTCACCATGTACGTTTGATAACAAGGGTGATTTAAGATATGTACATGTGTATCATAAGTAAAGATGCATATGCACGGACATGTGTGCCTAAATTGCTACAATTTAGTAGACAGTTAGATTTCTAAGACTTGTTTGACTAGGATAGAATTTGAGGCTGAGATTTGGTACAGTTGTAGAAAATTCAATTATCTTTCCAACGAATTTTAAATGAGCTTAATTGGAGTTTTAGAACAAAAGTTATTGTTGTTTTACTGTGGACTTGCTATTGCTATGGACCTGGTATAGCTGAAACTTCCAGATTATTTTTGATCAAGATAGAATTAAATTTAGAGTCTAAGATCTTTATCAGTTTTAGATAATTTAATTATTTTTCCAATGAACCTTGAATGAGGTCAATTGGTGTTCACTAGAGCTAAAAATTATTGCCATTTTACAAGGATGTATTTCTGCTGAGCTGCTGGCTTGATATAATAGTTATGATGCAACTTTCAAGTTATTTTTTGCTAGGTAAATGGCTAAATTAGGATCCGCTGTAGTTAGAAGAATTGTGTAATGAATCATTTTTCTAATGGTACTGGAATGAGATCAATCAGATTTAAGATGCAAAAATTATGGCAGTTCTAAGATAGATTCCTGCGTATGTCTGGATAGCAATGTGATATGTATACATATAACATGCATGGTGTGACACGTACAATGAAACTAAAAAATAATTGCAAGTTTGAGCATTCATAATCTTGAAATTGGGTTAATAACACATCTAGTATCATATATGAGATTACATACAGAAATTACAATTTTAAGGGATTTGAGAGTGTATTCTTGTTTTTTGTTGACCCAAAATCGGAAAAGAATCGATATTGATGCGATTATCCAAAGGTTGAGAAATCTCTCAAGAATCACACTACGGAGGAAGCGTGGATACTGGAGAAAATGTTCCCATGTTGGTGGAGAAGTTTAGAGTTTATTTGAAGAAGGAAAATTTAAGAACAAAGCTTATAGAGTAATATAATGTATTTTCAGCCCACTCTCAAGCTGAATATTTGGAGATTTATTTGAGGGAATCAGAGAAGGAACTGTGGTTTTACTCAACAAGTATACGAGAAGTTGGACAATAAAGAGGCATAAAAGAATATATATAAAATTACTCAAATAAGAGTCTAAAGATTTATGTAAAGTGTATTAAACATGAGGATTAGAAGGTTCTAGTTCGAGACAAAAAGATTAAAGGAAAATGGAAAGATTACTTTGATAGATTATATAATGGTAGTTTTACTCAAGATCTGAGAGATCTTACTATTCAGTGGGAGGATATGAATCGTAGTTTTATGCGTAGAATTAAAGAATCTGAAGTAAAAGAGGTTTTGAAGAGGATGAAATCAAGAAAAACTGTTGATCTAAATGAGATTTCCATAGAGCTATAGAGATACTTAGGAGAGATTGGTGTGAGATGGTTGACAGATGTTTTTAACAAAATTTGCCAAATTAAGAAAATATCAAATGAATGGAGGAAGAGTACCCAAGTATCTCTGGATAAGAATAAGGGTGATATTTAGAGTTGTTCTAACTATTATGGAATAAAACTCATGTATCACACTGTGAAACTTTGAGAAAGGGTAATTTAATATGGATTGAGGCAGACTGTTAAAATATCGGAGAACCAGTTTGGATTCATGTCGGGTGATCGACGACAGAAACTCTTCGTCAACTTATAGAGTAATTCCGAGAGAGAAATAGAGATTTGCATATGGTATTTATTGATATAGAGAAAGCCTATAGTAAGGTACCACGAGATGTACTTTGGTGGACAATGATGAAGAAAAGAGTCTCCAACAAATATATTGACATAATTAAGGACATATAGGAGTAGTAACCAATATTAGAATATGTGGTGGTCTAATAAATGATTTTTCTATTACAATTGGATTGCATTAAGAATCTGCATTGAGTCCGTTCTTATTTGCTCTAGTGATGGATGAGCTTACTAGAGCTATTCAAGATGAGATACCTTGGGTATGCTATTTGCTGATGATATTATCTTAGTTGATGAGACAAGAGTTGGGGTGAATATGCCAAGTTAGAGTTATAGAGGCACACATTAGAATCTAGAGATTTTAGATTGAGCATGTCTAAAATTGACTATATGGAGTGTAAATTTAGTAAACGATAGATTCTAGACTATAGTGCTGTAATATTGGACGGGCAAGAGATACAAATAAGTAGTCAGTTTAGCTATTTGGGTTATATTATTCAGAATGATGGAGAGATCGATAATGATGTCAATCGTAGGATACAAGCTGGTTGGTTGAAATGGAGTGCAACGGGAGTTTTATGCGACCTAAACATACCGTTAAGGCTGAAGGAAAATTTTTATAGGACTGCTATTAAGCCAGTTTTATTATATGGCATGGAATGCTGGGGTATAAAGAAACGTCATTTACAGAAGATAAGTGTAACAGAGATGTGCATGTTTCGCTGGATATGCGGCAACACTAGGAGAGATAAAATGAGAAATGAAGATATTCTTGTTAAGGTAGGTGAAGTTCTCCCATCAATGAGAAGATGCGAGAAAATTGCTTACAATAGTTTGGTCATGTGCAACGTAGACTTACAAATGCATCAGTTCGATGATGAGAGCTTATTAATATATGACAAGTTAAAAAAGCGAAAGGAAGATCGAAGAAAATATGGATGGAGTAGATACGAAAAGATATGGATATTAAATGTTTAAATGATGAGATATTACTTGATAGGAATGAATGGAGAAGGATTATTATCGTGATCGATCCTACGTGATTCTTTTTTTGGTTCATATAGCCTACCCCAAGTACTTGGAATAAAAGGCTTAGTTGTTGTTGTTGAAGGAATTTTGGTTGGAGGTATCAAGAGAAAATGAAGAGGAATACGTGAGGAAGAAGCTCGATTTTTCTGAATTTATTGGATGGGTTAAACAGCTACTGGAAGATACCAGTAGCTAGGTATGATACCATGTTAAAAATTCTTAAATTTTATCTTAATTATAGGGTTGCCATTTGGTCAACTTCTAACCAAAATAAGTCAAATAAGGATATTAGGCTACGGGAGATAGATATGAGATTGGGAAAATATTAAAATTGGAATTTTAGATTTAATTTGATTATTTTAATCAGATAGTTGCTCGAAAATCGGCTGATTCGAAATAATTCAAGAAAAATATGGAAAATCCAAAATAATAAGATAAGAGGCCCCCACTCTGCGGAATTTGAAATTGAAGATTAGATTGAAAAATAGAATTCAATTTACTCAATATCTGCCCGGGCTCTCGAGCTAATGCGGATGATACAGAATAAACCGATACAAAAGCTTAAGGATCTGAGTCGTTACAGTTTGGCATTTGCTTCTTTGCTTCGTGACTGCTGAAGCAACATAAAAGGACTACTGCTGTTTCTGTCCACTACAAGGGATTCTGGCTGGTTCTTTCTCGATTGTAAGGGTGTAATCCAGTCTTGATGCAACTCTTTGCTCTTTCGTTTCTCTATTGTTGCTTCTACGTTAGAAGTTTATTTTCTGCTGCTACTACTTCTAAGCAAGAAGTTTGTCTACTGCTTCTAAGAAAAAATTTCATCTACTACCTACTACTGCTTTTATGGAAGAAATTTATCTGCTATTTACTACTTCTAAAAAGAAATTTATCTGCTGTTATTGCTGCAGTTGCTTGAATACGAATGTGTTCTAATGATTCAAATGATTCATCTACTGCTGCTACTACTACTGTCTACTGCTGTTGCTGTTCATCCACTTCAAGTTAATCTGTACTATTGAAGAGAGTAATTTCTAATCTGTGTAATAATTTGAGTATAATTGATATTTATATTCCAACTTGATGGGGAGTGAGATTAGAAAACTATCTTATATTTAGGTTTAGTTTAGATTTAGTCTCACATTGTCTGTTGGATTATTTGCTAGGTGTTGAGACACTTATAAATATTGACTCATCATAAATAGATTGTCGGTTTTGATTATTTCATTATAGGATCCATCCAAAACTGATCGATCTTCAAGCTTAACAAGGGTTTCAGGCTCGCCAAACTTTATTTTGAACTTCGTTTAATGTTTTAATATGGGATCTGCATCCAATTCTTGTGTCTCTTCTTCACCATCTTAGGCTCAGTGCAGCCTTAGGCTCAAATTAAAGGTGAGAAACATATACTGAGACAAATATGATCTTGTAAGAGCGACCAATCTCGCAAAATTCATAGTTGTGTTTGCTCCAAGAATAAATTGCTCCAATCTAACTTAAGTCGAGTATATAAACACTTAATCTCAAGAATTTAACTGGAATTTTTTGAGATGATTCTCCTACTCTTCATATATATAATGATCATTAAAACTCCTAAAATCCAGAGCTTCAACATATCATGTTCTACTTGCTTTGGATCACCATTTTATGTAGACATATCAATCACAAAAGTAAAATCTCATGTCTAATTAACTCAAAAGTTTTGAAAATTTCGACTCCAAAAGTGTAGAAAGTATCCAAGAACCTCAACGGCTTGAATCGGGCTTGAAATGGCCTGAAATTCTTAAAATATCCTTAGCGGGTTGTTTCTGTCTATCGATTTGGGCCCGAATTGTTGAATTCAGGTTGGGTCACTGACTTGAAGAGTTGCGACCGGAATGAACTTGGGCTGACTTGAATGTGGGTTTTGGATCTGAAATGTGTTTGACTTAAATTTAGATTGGAATAAAAAACGACTGAAGCCAGATTTAGTTGATCACGGATTTGAGAGGATTAAAACGACTTGGTTTCCAAGTGGTCTCAGAGAGGAAGAGACGATGATAGTGACTCTTTAATGTTGAAGATGGAGCGAGATTGCCAGGAAATAGGCTGGCAGCGTCGGGACTAGTCCGCAACACCTGGAGGGCTCTGATCTAGCTTTGTCAATGATGATTCAGTGAGGAAGACGGGGTGGGGATAAGAGGAGTCTGGAATACAAGGTCATTGGGAAGACCTCATGGTGGTGAAGTTAACAAGGAGACTTAGTGAAGTCATTCTTGGGAGACGTAGCATTGGAGAATTTGATGGAGTAATTGAAAAAGAAGCGATAACTAGCATGCTGCCGACAGGTTTTAAGTTCTGGGGTAAGTTTGATGGATTGACTCATTGAAGAAGGCAATAGAGCCGAAAGGACAAAGCAGTGTTTGAAGATTGGTGTCTATGGTGAATCGACGTTGTGGTTCGTCGGCAGGAGTCTTCGAAGAGTTAATGATGCCATGGGATGTCCAAGGTGAGTTGCTTTGTTTTTTTTGACTTTTCTATTTTTTCCTTTTTTACCAATTTTTTTTTCACTATTTTCTTAATGATATGATATCATTTTGACATAAAACATAGCAAATTTAGGATTCTTGGTGAATTTTGGAGGATTTGGAGATGAACTAGGTTTTATATATGATAGATTTGGGCCTCAGCATCTAGATGATCGGTTGCCGTCTCAACATATCTATGAGGGTAGATTTAGAGATTGTTTTGGGATATCCACTCAAGTGATCTCTCTCACTTTCAACGAATCCATAGAGAAAGATTTGATTTTGCTTAGCACATCAACATGCTAAATTAAAAGGTTTCTTCAAGCAAAATCTCATTCTATTTCATTCACGAGTCTATACAAGCTTATTTTGAATGAAATAATGTGCAAAACAATGTAGAAAACTAATTTAGTAAAAATCAGGGGTTACTAAAATCCAAGAGTCTAAATAAACCAACTAATCCCTTATTACTCATAGCCATTTAATTTTCCCATTAGCCTAAAGGTACATCATAGAAGACAATTTTTGATGGACCTTTTACTTTGAACTAAAGGAATATTTTTGGATTTTAAATTATTAGATGCGAAGGCAACAGTGTATCAGGTTGGTAAAATATTTGTAATGTTAAGGTTCCTCAATACTTTTACTTTGTCACATCTGTTTGCATGTCATGGGCATCAAATGGGTGGAGTATGTGCAGTATTCACTGCCTAGACTAATATATTTTCCATAAGTAGTTACATCATGATGGATTTGCTCTTATATTTACTTTTCCTGTACTTATATATGTTCTATGTGATTTTGTATCTTGTTGCTGCACATATTCCATTATCTTAGCTATTTTGACTGCAACTACGTTGACAGGGCTTACCGCAGGTTTTACTTTTTAGAATACAGTATCTCAAGGAAATACTACTACAACCAGCACTGGTTAATAGGGATGAGAAGACAATTGGTGGTGTTGCATGCTTGATGTCTGAAATTGGTCAGGCAGTAAGTGTTCCGTATAGCATGTAAAATTTTTCAGTCTTATGGTTAGAAAGTTTTTCTAATATTGAAGTACTATGCGATTCACATCAAGCTTCCATTTTGTTTAAGATTTTGCAATTTACAGGCCACATTTTTCATGTATTAGGCACCAGCACTAATTGCAGAAGCAAGCAATGAAGCTCTTGTCCTAGCAGATGCATTATTAAGGTAGTATTTAGAAGTTGTTAAAATCTTATTATATCCTTAAGACATTTTAAGGGCTTAATTCTCTTATTAATTTTTAGGGTGAGTTTGATGAAACCCTTCAACTGTAGTAAAGTTCTAACCGTGCTCCTATCAACTTCATAACCTAAAAGTTACCTCCATCAGCTATATCATTGTGGTTGGCTGGTGTCCTTATTTGGAATCCATCAGATTAAACATCCTGAAATCATCCTTTGAGATGTTTGGTATGGTTGTTTAGTTTGGAAGTTGATGGGCCCAAAGTGAAAATTGTCTTATAATTGCAGGGCTTTTGTAATTTTCAACAACTGCCTTTTTTGGAATTTTTTTTATTACCGTTTGATGAACTGTACATATATGAGTTTAATTGGTGACTTTTTTGTACTTGTATTTCTGTTGATGACAGTTGTGTTGCTTTTCCAAGTGAAGACTGGGAAATTCCGGATTCAACCTTGCAATTTTGGTAATATATTATTTATTCAGTTATTCTGAATTGATATTTGTATCTGAACTCGGAAGCATATACTAACATCTGCTTGAAATTAGTTTTACCAAGAGCATGATAAACCAGTTATAGTAAAGCCATGCATTCCATTTGTGAGTGCACTCTACCACAGTGATAAAGCATCTAAGGCCTAGTTTGGCAGCCTTGTTTCACCAAAGAAAACTGGGGATTTATTTAGTTTTAACATAAAACTCTATTTTTTAAAATTATATCATGTTTGACAAGCTAAAATGGAGTTTCTGAACTCTGGTTATAACTGGTTTCAATCCCCTACGACTCCAAAATCTGAAACTCAATGTTGACTAAAATTTTAAACCGTTTCAAAAAGTAGAGTTCTTATGCATACAAACTCCGGGTTTTTAAAACTTATGTGAAACCAGAATTTTTAGAAACCCTGTACCTAAGCTTCGCCTAACAGGTTTGATGCCATGTGTTCAAATCTTGTTCTAGGGTATTGCCTTTTTATCCAAGGAAAAATGGAAAAAAAGAATGCTTCTCATAATGTGCATAGACTTCATTAACAATATAAAGTATTTTTTCCTATCCATTTTCTTCCATTTTTTTTTTATTTGAATAATCACAGCTTAATAGAAGTCCTAGGGTTGTTTTTCAAGTTTGGCGCTCTTTAGACAGGCCAGTGTCTCTCTTGTTCTTTTTGCTAGAGGCATTCTGGGCATTTATGCCAATTGGATCTTCATTATGGATCTTCACTATGTATGGTATGTTCTTTGTTGAAATTAAAGTGTATTCAAGTATGGTACTTAGATGTATTGAGGCATGAGATGATTCATTACAAAGTATCATTCATGATGCTGAATGATGAATTACGTAGCATACATTAGATCCTGTAACCTGTGCTTAAGAAATGGTGTAATATGGGGGCACTTGTAAAAATGTGAATCTTATGGCTGAAGCTTCTTTGCATGGAGAACTGTAAAAAGATTCTCCTTTAGTATTAGGACTCTGAAGTAGAGGTTAAGTAACAATTACATTTCTCGGAGAAGCTAGTCTTGCCCATAAATAATGGTCAAAACATTTCTCAAATGATGCCTAAGGCGGTTGCTTATTGCTTAGGACATGAAGCCCCACCTTGCCTAGGTCTGAGGGGTGCGTAGGTCAAATTGATCAAACCTGATAACCCCTTCTTTCTATAGAAGAGAACAGAAGATGAAAGAAGGAAAGAGGGACAGATTTCTGCCTACACATTGACTGGTTACAAATCCAAAAAAGTACATTGGATATTGTCCTCTATGGGTACCCGTCACGGACACAGCTAGATGATAGAAGTGTGTGTGCTACATAGTGGAGCAACAATGGTCAGCGAGCGGACCGGATTTGATTAGTTGGAATTTACTAATGTTATTTGGTTTTCTTTGATTTTGATGACTTATTTTATTTCTTTATTGCACGTGGTGTGCATGTAGTGTTGGGCTATATATAACTATATATTGAACATTTTTGATGTTGAAGAATGATTATTGAAATTGCAATCCTAGTTTCTCTAGAACATGTGATTGCTTTTTAAAAACTCTCGACTTGTGATTTGTTTAGCGTGGGTGTATGATTCGTATGGGTTTAAGGCTCAAACTTAGCTTTTATTGTATCAAAACTTAGTTCTTCCTAGATCCACCATATCTTCTCACCAAAAAACACTAATATTGTTGTATTGCATCATATTTAGTATATACTTGGGATAAAAGGCTTAGTTGTTGTTGTTGCATCATATTTAGTATCAGCAGGAAAACTCCAATTCCAAAACCATATGTTTTTTCAGTCCCAATCATCAACTTCTTCATCTTTTAGTTTAAAAAAATAAAAAGTATGTGAAAAATCAAAAAAATACAAAAAAGAATTAGAGAGGATTCATAGGAAAAATAGGGAAAAAAGAGCTGAAAAACTGAAAAACAGAAAAAATAAAATGTAAAAACTTAACCGTAGCATCAGATTATAGGTGCCATGTCATGTTATCCTCGTCAACTTTACCATTGGACTTCTACCTCACCATTGTCAGTTAACAACGTTCCATCTCCATCCTCTTCAACTTTACTGTCGACATCCTTAACCTCGCCGTTATCAGTCAACGACATCGTCAACATCACCAGATATATCCTAGCTTGTCGCCTATGCTATTAGTCTTCACTGCCTGCAATGGATTTTCCCTCCACCAACATATGAGATATCGTCTTAAAAGATCTAGAGGGGTTTCAATATTGTCTTCGCTTGTCATTGCCATCCTGCCTCCTCATCATCCTCCTACTGTTGCAACATAGTCCATGTTGCTGCCACATCACCTTGCACTGTTGACAAACCAACATTATCACCGTTCTTGTGCAGCTGTTGTCTTCTCGTCCCGTCATCGTCACAAACCCAATGTATAGTGTTCCTTGTGAGTTTCACAATGCGATTTGGTATGATCCATGTAGTGATGAGAGTTGCTTACAAATTAGTGAACTATAAGGTAATCTGGCATTAACAATTTTGGAGCTGCTAGTTGGTTGAGTGTATAGAAAATTGCTCTATGAGGAGATGACTATACTGTAAAATAAACTTCACAGCATGTCTTTGATGCTCAAGAAGCCTACAACTGATGGATGCAGGAAAGTACATGTTATCTCATATTCTTGTTGCTTTACAAATTCAACTTTGTTTGATTAGGCTCATGCAATAACTCATGTTATGGATTTATAGTTATTTTGACATTCTTATAAGTTGGTTCAAGAAAAGTTTCTTCTCTGATTAAATATGATATTGCCCTTTCTTCTCTGATTAAATATGATATTGCCCATAAACAAAGATAATTAGACTTGATGTATATTAATCTTTGTTCTTATGTTTTGGGTACTTGCAGTATGCTCAATATTTGATTCCAAATGTGGAAATGAATGTATTCTAGAGCACAGAATCAAATATTAACCGTATACAGGTCCAAGAACTAAAAATTTAATTATGTGAAGTATACAAAACAAATGAAATGGCATAAAAATTCTAAAAGATGATATATCATTCAATCTGACATATTTATGGTCAAGATAGCATACTAGTCAAAATTTAAGCGAACCAAATTTTGTTGGCCGATGGAGAAGATGTGGAGGAGAAAGCAAGTTCCTTTGTTTTGTTCACGCCTCTCAGGTCAGGATTCAAGACCAAGCCCAAGATTTAAGGGAGGACTCCCATTAAGTAAATGAGCAAACCCTAGAATCGCTGCAGGTCAAACCCTAGACTCGTCGAAGACCAAGTCCTAGATTCGACAGAGATCAAATTTTGATATCGATTGTAAAGAGGCTGACTGTTGAGAGGGAGATGTCGATTGTTGAGTGCGGAGGGTCAAGGGGTCTGGCTTCGCTATTTTTGGGGTTTGGGGAATTGGGGGGGGGGGGGGGGGGGAGAGAGAGAGAGAGAGAGAGAGAGAGTTGGGGGCTGGCTTCTTGACATTGTGTCAATTGGATCTATTTTAAGGACGATATAATTGTGAATTGGAGATGTTGAGTAGGCAAATTTGTAAACATGTTAACAAATAAGTTTGTTCTTTTTTTTAGGGTTGTTGAGAATGTCTACATTTCTTTTAGGGTTACTACTGATATTAAGGATGCATTAGTGATATCTAGTGCACTTGCATTGGATGAGGATATTGATACTCCTAAGGAGGGTACTAGTGATACTGAGATGGTGGAGTTTAGTACGTCCATATAGACCATTAGGTATTCACTTTTAACACCTAGAGTAGAAGAAGAGATTGAGCATGAGATATTTGCTACTGCAATGCCACTGTGAGCATTAGAGTTCTTTTTTGTGGTTTGTCAGATTACTGCTAATCAGTATTCTAAAATTCAATTAAAATACTCGCTCAGTCTAAGAACTAGTAGTGAGTACTTGGAGTACTCGTAAGTACTCATTCAAAACTTGAATAATAATATTTTAATAATTGTGCATATAAAAAATATGTAATAAAGAAACATATAATTTTAAAACTCAGAGTCAAACTTCATTAATATATTCAAACAAGTTTAATAAATCATGGACATACCTACTCATCATCGTCTTCATATTGAACATCCTCATTAACCAATTTCTCGTCTGAAGGAGCATCGTAATTAATATCTCTATTAATTTCGTAAGTATCCTCTTCTCCACTCAATTCCGGATGAGTTTCAATTATAGCCGCACCTGAGGAGCCTTCTCTTGTTTAGATGTTGCAGTCCTTCGTTTGAATGTCCTCCAACTTCTGCCTGTCTAGAGCTCAATTTTCAAAAGCAAAGCCAAAGCTGAGTTACTCAAGGCCTAATAATATAACTCTAAACCAAAAGCCAAAGCCATCTTTATCTGATCACACAGAGATTAGTTTTCCTAGCCCAAAGTCGAAGCTATGTTTTGGAAGGCAAAGTCAAAACCGGAGGTCCAGAGCCGAAGCCAACTTTGCAATCATGGATCAATTTTTCCTAGTTTGGACTTTATGTGACTGTGATCAGAAATCAATTTTTCCAAATCAAAACTGAAGCCGAGATTCTCAGGGCCATAGAAAGCCAAATTTAAAGCCGAACTCCCCATTTCTTATCTCATTACATCACATAGAGATCAAGTTTCAGAAGTTCACAGTCGCATAGAGAGACACTGTGTGAACTCAAATCGAGAGCCACATCTAAAACCACATTTCAGGAGTTGAAACATAGGGACACAGAGAGAGACTTCATAGTGACATAAAGTGAAAATTAAAAAAATAACAAAAAAAATTTATGGACTTCATAGTGCTACCGCAGATACATATGTAAAAAAAATTGAAACTAAAATTTAAATAAAAATTTAAGTCTACTTACTTGAGAGAGAGAGAGAGAGAGTTCGAATCTGAGAGAGACTGATAAAGAGGTCGAACAATACTCTAACTCCGGAGGGGGAAGATGAAAGAGCTTGAACTGAGATAGAGCTCGAACAGAGAGAGAGCTCAAAGTTTCAAATTGAGAGACAGCTCAGACCGAGATAGTGCGTCGAAGAGATTGTCGAAAGAGGGGAGAGGAAGTTGCCCTGACCTGATCGTTGATTTGGATTGAATAATCACCGGAGAGATCATCCAGAGAGGGATATTTGATCACCGAATTTTGATCCGGAATTCGAGTTTGGAGAAAATTAGGGCAGGGATTATATCGCCCCAACCCTAACCTGACTCTCCCTCATAAGGATGTAAGAGTTCGAGTTTTGGTAAGTGTTTAGTACCCGTAATGGATCCAAAAAACAAAACTGACCCAATTATGGAACTTGACGATACTAAGTAACCGGTCGAGTACTTGGCTGGGTACTCTGAGTATTCGTTTTGTCCGAATCTTGGGACGATTTCTTCCTCGTGTTTGTTCTCTCTGAATCCCGAGTACTTGGATGAGTACTAAGTTTACCGAGTCTTCGAATGCTGCCCCTAATATTTCTTCTTCTCTGTGTCTTTAGAGTTCTTTCCCAAGTTTTGTTATGTTCCATTAGATTTAGTGTTGTACCACTTGAGGTAGCCGATGAATGTCCTCGAAAACCCATATACCTTTTTCCACCAGTTTTAGGAGTTATGCATAATGAATCTATGGCATGGTAGTTGTCTGATTTGCTTGATGAGACTCATAAACATATAACTATTTGCATTGGTGACTACAAACTCGCTGGTGATTCACATAGTATATTTTTGGAATTTGCATTTGCTGATGAGGTGATGGTTATGAGTTACTTGAGATGTTTCCTTTAGGAATTATGAGGCTTGATCCATATGTCTTTAAGGAGTTATAAAGAGGATTGCGTCTATCACCTGTGAATTGAATATCCAATGGGTTCCCACATCAATCCAGTTTTCATTGGAGTTTTCCAATTATGTGCATTTCTACATTCACCATCTTCTTCAGACAACTTATTATTGAAGCTAGTTCCGCCTCCACCATCTTTGTACAGAGTAAGCGATTGAGTGCTAGTTCTACCACTTGCATGGCCTATTGAGACGTTTCATGCAAGCAGATTGAGTAGCTTAACCTGGATATATCTGACACCTTCATCACTGTATTTACTTGAGATGAATACTAAGTTGGGGAAGTTAAAGAGGTCCTTACTTGTTTAGTTAGATTTTACTATTACTATATGAGTATATAGTTTTATTATTCAAATAAGTTGATTATTTTGTTCTCTATTGTATGTGATGTGCAGTAGCTTTGTGCTATAACTAGCATGTACTTTTTAGAGATTGAAGAATGATTATGGAAACTAAAATCTTAGTTTCTTATTGTCATGTGATTTATTTTTGAAAATATCATCATGTGATTTGCTCAGAGTGGGTATGTGATTTGCCTGGGTTTGAGGGCTAGGTGCTTAGCACTCGTCAAGGCAGCAACTAAATTACCTCACCTTTTAAGATCTTGGTCAACAAGTGAAGCAATCTAAGCATTATATTGATGGCAAAGGTTTTTTTTCAAAATTTCTTATTTTATGAATTCATTAAACAAGCACTCAAATCAAGAACTGTATATAATGAAGCAGTAACTGTGAGCTGATACATTGTTCCATGGTATATTTTAATATACAACATTGTTTAAGAACTCCAAATATTTGTTTCTTGTCGCACCCTTTCAATCTATTGGATTGTCTTCATTGCCTAAAAGAACAAGTTATAGTGTTATTGCTATATTCGTGCCTTAGAAGGGAGAAGACTTTACTAGACATATTTGGCTACCCTAAAGGTTTGCAAGATTTACAAATCCCTTATTTGTTTTGCGAATAAAGGTGTAATCAAATTTCTAATTTTCAGCAGCAAAGAGAACATAGATCAGTCAACATTTTATAATTATTTGGAATCAATGACCTTCTTCATTGAAAAATCTTTGAATGAGCTTTTTGTTGACTCTAACCTATACACATAGAAGTGATAGAGTGAGTACGATATTTAAAGTGAACAAGGGAACTCACATTGCTCTCAATAATGGAACTCAACACATGCAATCATTCACCACATAAACAAAGCTAACTGTCGAGAGATTACACTTCTAAATAACAATTTCCAACCAACATGACTAGATCTAAATTCGATTTAAATCTCAATTAAACTTAGCCTCATCTAAAAGTACATAGATTCAAATAAAAACTAAATCTGCTAAATAATTCTTGACTAAAGTTAAGATACATGCGCGAACTAAATTTTAACTAACTAAATGTTAAATGCTCAACTCAATTTTAGTTTAAGATAAGCACACCAAAGAGATAACGCCGAAGAGATATTCCATATGTTAGCAAAAAGTGGTTTGGATTCTCTCATCTTTCTAAAACGAAGATGAGGGTCCTGTTCTCATCCTTGACCATTGGATTTAATTCAGTGGTTTAGATTAAAATAGCTTTAAGTCATTACTTAACCATAATATGCTCTCTCGTTGACTAATTTAAGACCTCACTACTTATATGGACCCATTTTTTTTTGAAAAAAATATGCTTTGCTTAAGGGAGAACAAAAATTCAGCACTCCAGTGGGAAGTAACTAAACAAAAACGAAAATGAGAAAACTTTTGCTATCCAATGGCAAAATAAAAAGAGTGAAAAAAAAAGCTAAAAAGGCACTAACTAATGTCCATATAAAAATGTTTAAGCTCAGTAATGGTAACTTTATTTAATTTATATTCTTAGCATCCAAGTTTTTTATTTGGTATTTTTCTTAATTTGTTGTTTTGTGATATATTATTTGAATTATATCTTTGACATCCAAGTTTCTTTTTTATGTGAAATTCTACTCCTTTTCTTTGTAGAAATATTTTGAGTTTTGATTGTATTATATTATTTATAATAAATTGTTTTGATGGCTCGATAGTTCTAAATTTTCATATTTTTGGAGAATAGATTACGAACGATCTTTTTCCTTTTAATCAGTGCATATCTTTACTGGAAAGGGATAAAACAGAATTCAATTAATTGGGGGGGTCCAACTAGTGTAAGCTAGAGAGTTTACTAAGGTTAACTCATGTCTTAATGCTATTTAATTCTACATTGTTGAGTTAAATTCAATGGACAAAAGTGTGAAGATGACCTTCATCTTCTTTTTAGGAAGAAGAGAGGGTCTCTCCAAGCATATCTACAGGCTGAACTGAACTTCAGAAGCTTTTTTCCCCATAAGTCTGAATAGTTTTGGTTTCACAAGTTAAACATGAAGAGATAAAAATAAGAAGAATTTTCATTTCTTTGGAGAAGCAGCCTTCTCATGGAAACATAGGTAGAAAATATATTCATCTAATGCTGTATAGTTTAGTTATTTCTCGAATTTGGGTTAGGACTGACAGCCTGGTTTTTGTCTAGGCTAATATAAACCAGGGTCCCGGCTGGGCACATAATTGGTGAACCTGAATCTTGCCTGATTATCTATTAGGCTTTAGCAGTTAGTCCTCTTGTCCAGATCCACTCCATATATACGTCTTGTGCCTGGCCTGAAAATCTTAATGAAATTTTTAATTCAAAAGACATGTTACAATCAATCTCTTGATTTTAATGACCTGCTAGCAAGTAAATTTTAGAACATTAGAGATCACGAGGTATGGTGTATAAAGAAGTGCATTGATCTCTGAAAATAATGCTACTATTCCGAAGAGATAGTTACAACTGCTTTATCGCCACTCAAATCCCTGTTCAAACTTTGAGCACATTTGCAACCTTCAAAGTCTTTTCTGGGAATGAATGTTGTTCAGCACCCAGGTCTTAAGTGTACTTAGTGGTATCATTTTGGGTCCAAAGGGCATCTCCGGGGCCCTAGTACTCCACATTTTGCATACAAGGTGAGAAACTCTGGTTGGTTCTGCTGTAGGTGCATAGACCTGTTAGGCAGCACCAACCATCCTGATTGCCAAAGCTAATCTTGGTTGAAATGATTTCCTCATTCCTGCAGTAGGTTACGCTGTAGTTTTGGTTTTCCAAAATGTCTTTCTTTATCTTGGAAAGAGCACCGAGCTTAGCTTGCATGAGACATCATTGACATTATTATGGATAAAATATACCTTAGCAACTTGGGTTGGGAAGGTCATCCCCAGGGGTAAGAGGTACCAAATTTTGGGCATTTGTTGAGTTATATCTTAACCTGTTCATTGACTTGAACTTTGATTCCTCATGGCAAATTTAAGCATGGAGTTTTCCCAATTTTCTGTTGGTGTGATGTGGAAACAATCTTGGATTCGCCTTTAAATATTTATATCTCACAGGTTCAGATGGAGATGTCTTAATAGTTCTTTTTTCTTTATTTCCCTTTTAGAGCCCATGTATGCATATTATAAAATCTTAAGATGACTTGATTTACTATTCTTCCTCCTTGGTGATGTTTGCATCTGGTAGCCTCCTCTGGGGATCTGGTTTTGCAGACTTTCAACTGATTCTATGTCCATAATGGATGTAAATCATAGCTGGAATAACCTTGCAGTTTTTTTCCTTCAATTAGTGCCCCAAGTGGAATATCCTAATAGTGAATAATCTTTTTGAATTCTGTTCCTCTTGACAAATTCCCATTGGATGAGCAATATCAGTTGTGTCTCTGAGTTTGCCTTAGTGGATGTCGGAGTTGAAATATTGTTCGGTTATGAGGTAGATTTGTGCATAACTAGGTATTTGACGTGGGACATTGAAACACGCTTTCGCTAGATAAGGGGTATGATAATATGATTTTTTGCTTACTGAAGGTAAATCTTGTCTTTTTTAGTACCCAAACTGTGTAGGTGGAATTTGGCTAGGCGCACTAGATGTGAAGGAGTGGTATGATGATTGTTTACAATTAATTTAGGTTCTAAGGAGTTTGAAAAGTTCTTGCATGTGGAATTACTATGGCTTTGTGCTAGATGTTATAAACTTAAGGTGGTTGTTTGTCCTAACAACAGGGGTCCCTCTTATTTTGAGTCCTCTTGAGCACTAATTTTTCAAGGCCAAACATGCTCCGATAGAGACAGATAATAGGTTGGTCCTGTACTGTTGACAACATAATTCAAACATCATGTTTGTAGGAACTAACGTCAGATTGTACCAATTGTTAGGGGTATGCTGAAACCACCCTTAGTTTCTTTAGTTTTATGCCCCTTCGTATACTTGCCTAAATTTGCTAGTTTAGTTTTTCATGGTTTGCCTTTTCGTCAGGTTTAAATCAGATTTGACTTTGGCATTATTTGACTTCAGGTGTAGTCTGGCAAGTTATTTTCTTGGTTCAGATTCAGCCAGAGAGAATTGCCGTCAAGGTGTGAAAGAAATGTTTTCCCCTGTATTCTCAGCATTACTAGATGCCCTTTTGTTGCGTGCTCAGGTAATGCTCTTTTGTCCTTTTCCATAGTTATTTGCTATTTGGCTCATGTTTGACTTTTTTCTTGCTTCTGCAACTTCTTTGCTAACATTTACTGGGATTATAAGTTCTGTTGTTACAGAACCCAAGGGTGGTTTGATAAAAGCGTGAACAAGAAATATTTTCAATTAATGTACAGCTATAGCAAAAGAAAATATGGGAGGTATGATAACAAAGACAATAGTCAAAAAGTTTCAGTGCACATTGCAGATGTTTCTCACGGAGGTTGTGATGCAGTTACATCTCTTTGCCATAGTAATGTGTGTGATTTCTTATGGTAAATATCGTCAGTGTTCTAAAACCTAGATTGCTCTGACGAGTACTCGGGCTCGCCAGAAAATGAGTCAAGATAAGGAAAACTGGTCGAAAACTTGGACATAATGAGTACATCGACTAACTCGACTGAATACTCAGCCAAACAAAATGAGTACTCGACCAATTGGGCCGAGTTCCGAGGTTTGAATCTGATATGTTAAAAACTTGTTCATAATCCGATTTGGCGTTATTCAGTCCAACTTAAGTTGGATTGAAACCCAAATTAATAAATCCGAATTGCCCACTATTTATAAACATCCACAGCTGAAAAATTAGGGCTCAATTCTAATCTTTCGAAGACCAACAATGAAAGTTTCGAGGCGTTTCAAGGTGCGAGGTTTGTTGTAGGTGTCAAGGCTTTGCCGAAGGTTTCAGGACATCAAGGTTTCTAGGAGTCAAGGTTCATCTATGGTGTCGGGGCTTCGAGGTTTAGTGAGGGAGTTTCGAGTCAAGGTAAGTTAGTTGATTTAGTTTTTTTTTTCTTTTTCCCTTGATTATTTCTATGAGATCCAAAACAGGATCTACAGAGAGACGGATGGAATTATAGTGATTATTTATTAATTCTTTTATTTTTAAATTAGAAAAATATTTATATATTTTTTTTTTAAAATTTTATTTAAATTTTTGTACTTTCTTATACGTTCTGTAGAGAGAGAGATGATGGAATTATATTGATTATTGATTATTTTTTTATTTTTTCTAGATTAGAAATCATTTTTTCAACTAATTTTTTTTGCAATCTATTTTTTATTTTTTATAAAATTGCAATATTTTTTCTAAACTCTGTCACCTCTCTTTCTGTAATGTTTTTTGCAATCTTTTTTGTTGAATTATAGGATTTGTAGACAGAGCAAAACGTTTGATTTTTTCTAAATAGAAAATCTATTTTTTTGATTTTTTCTATAATCTTTTCCTGCAATCTCTTTTATTATTGATCCAATATTTTTTCTCTGTTGATTTTTTTTGCAATCTGAATTAGAAAATTATAGGATCTATGGAGAGAGGAAATGGAGATGGAATCAGTTTTTTCATAAAAGTTTAAAAATCTATTCACTTGATAAATATCAACAAATTTATAGAAAATTACAATAATATTGTATTTAAATTATATTAAGTTACAACCATATGACTCTTTCCACAAGTAAATTCAAAGTAATTTACAATAAATTGCTCTAAAATAATATTGGAAAGTTATGAAACTTGTTTCATATTATTTTTAATATTTTGATTTACAATATTGAAATTACATGTTATGTATTGTATGCTTTTGTATGTATATATATATATATATATATATTTATATATATATATATAACAACTAAGCCTTTTATCCCAAGTATTTGGGGTAGGCTACATGAACCAAAAAAAGAATTACGCCGGATCGATCACTTTGATATTCCTTATCCATTCATTTCTATCAAGTAATATCTCCTTATTTAAACCATTAGACTCCATATCTTTGCGTATCACCTCCATCCATGCTTTCTTCGGTCTTCACTTCGTTCTTTTAATTTGTCCTACATTGATAAACTCTCCTTTTCGAACTGGTGCAATTTTAGGCCTACGTTGCACATGACCAAATTATAATAAGCGATTTTTTGTATTTTCTTATCGATGGGAGCTACACCTATCTTAGCACGAATATATTCATTTCTCACTTTATCTCTCCTAGTCTTGTCGCACATCCAACGGAGCATGCGCATTTCTGCTACACTTATCTTCGGTGAATGACGTTTTTTTATAGCCTAACATTCCGTGCCATATAATAAAACTGGCCTAATAACAGTCCTATAAAATTTTCCTTTCAATCTTAACGGAATGTTACGGTCGCATAAAACTCATGTTGCCCTCCATTTCAACCAGCCAGCTTGTATCCTATGGTTAATATCATTATCGATTTCTCCATCATTCTGAATAATAGAACCCAAATATGTAAATTGACTGCTCATTTGTATCTTTTGCCTATCCAGTTTTACAGCATTATAGTTTGTGGTCCGTTGTTTACTAAATTTACACTCCATATACTCTGTTTTAGTCCTACTCAATCTAAAATCTCTAAATTCTAATGTATACCTCTATAACTCTAATTTGACATTTATCCTGTTTTTGTTACATCAACTAAGACAATATCATCAGCAAATAGCATACACCAAGTTATCTCATCCTGAATGGTTTTAGTAAGCTCATCCATCACTATAGCAAATAAGAATGGGCTCAATGCAGATCCTTGATGCAATCCAATTGTGATAGAAAAATCACTTGTTAAACTACCACATGTTCTGACATTGGTCACTACTCTATCATACATGTTCTTAATTATGTCGATATACTTGATGGAAACTCTTTTCTTCATCAGTGTCTACCAAAGTATCTCTCGTGGAACCTTATCATAGGCTTTCTCTAAGTCAATAAATACCATATGCAAATCTCTATTTTTCTCTCGGAATTGCTCTATAAGTTGACGAAGTAAATGAATAGCTTCTGTCGTTGATCGTCCTGGCATAAATCCAACCTGGTTCTCCGATATTTTAACAGTTTGTCGCAATCTATGTTTAATTACCCTTTTCCAAAACTTCATAGTGTGACACATGAGTTTTATTCCCCGATAGTTGGAACAACTCTGAATGTCGCCCTTGTTTTTATACAGAGGTATTAGGATACTCTTCCTCCATTCATTTGGCATTTTCTTAGTTTGCCAAATCTTGTTAAAAAGATCTGTTAGCCACCTCACACCAATCCCTCCTAAGTATTTCCATAACTCTATATGAATCTCATTTGGACAAACAACTTTTATTAATTTCATCATCTTCAAAGTTTCTTTTACTTCAGACTTTTTAATTCTGCGCATAAAAGTACAATTCATATCCTCACATTGAATAGTAAGATCTCCCAAATCTTGAGTAAAACTACCATTATATAATCTATTAAAATAATTTTGAGTTAATTACACTCAGACCCCCTGTAGTATGGGGCATGTAACACTTAGACCCCCTGAAATTTAAAACTCTCATTTAGACCCCCAGGACCAGGGGGTCTGAATGTAATTAAAACACGGTGATTTAGATACTTCAGGGGGTTTAAATGAGAGTTTTAAACTTCAGGGGGTCTAAGTGTTACATGCCCCATACTGCAGGGGGTTTGAGTGTAATTAACCCAATAATTTTTCTATTTTTTTTTAATTCTTTTCGTATCGAACTAGAACCGTCTAATTCTCATCTTTAATGTACTTTACAGTACATAAGTTTTTAGACTTTCTCTTATTCGAGCAATTCTATATATATCCTTTTCTGCCTCTTTATTATCCAACTTCTCGTACATTTGTTTATATAATTTAGTTTTTGCATCCCGAACAGTTTTCTTAGCCTCCTTTGCTAGTTTATACTTCTCAAAACTTATTCCGTTATTATTATTATTCTTCAAATCTCTATAAAAGTCTCGCTTGATCTTAATAGCTTTTTTTACCTCTTCATTCCACCATGATGTATCGTTACATGGTGGAGCACCGCCTCTCGACTCACCGAATATATTTTTAGCTATCCTTTTAATGCAGCTAGTCATTTTGTTCCATGTTACATTAGGATCATCATGGTCCCTCCAATCTGCTTCTTGTACTACTCTATGTACAAAAACTTTTTGATTACCTTCTAATCGCCACCACTTAATCTTAGGATCTAATTTACACTTAATTTTTATAAGTTTCTGTCTAATCTGAATATCTAAAACTAAGAGTCTATATTGGGTAACTACACTCTCACCTGACACTACCTTACAATCGATACAACTAGCTCTATATACCCTCCTAGTTAAAAAGAAATTTATTTGGCTTGCATTCGATCCACTTTTAAAAGTAACTAAGTGAGAAACTCTCTTTTTAAACCAAATATTCACTAAAATTAAATCATAAGACAAAGCAAAATCTATAATTGAGTTACCTGCTTCATTTCTTTCTCCAAAACCAAATCCTCCATGTACGCTATCAAACCCATTACGACTAGTTCCTACATGCCTATTGAGATCACCACCAATAAATAGTTTTTCTCTAGTAGGTATTTTTTGTACTATCTTATCTAGATCCTCTCAAAATTGATATTTACTGGATTCATCAAGTCCTACTTGTGGTGCATAGGTACTAATGACATTAAAAATCTCTCCCTCTAAAATAAGTTTAACTAATAAAATTCTTTTACCCTTCCTCCTAACCTCCACTACATATCCAAGTAATTGCTTATTTATTATCACACCTACCCCATTACGATTTCTATCTATACCCGTATACCAAAGTTTATAACCCCAAGACTCTATGGCTTTAGTTTTCTCACCTACCCACTTAGTCTCCTGCACGCACAAAATATTAACCCTCTTTTTAATTATAGCATTAACTAACTATGCTAATCTACCTGTAAGAGAAGTTATATTCCATGATGCCAACCGAAATTTATGTTTATGAGCTAACTTCTTTACCCCACCCACTCATTAAGATGTGAGAACTCTCTTATATTTAACACCACATCCGGATACCGACGTGACGCGTCGCTTCTGGACGACGACCTAGCAACCCTCACACATTTTTCACTACACTCGGTTTCCGATGTAGCGCGTCGCTCAGTAGGGAACATCCCAATAAAATTCATATTTTAGCTCATGTCATAATATGTGACAGTGTTTTAAGTTGGCTGTCACTGGTCTACCACAACCCTTCTCCTTTATCCTAGCTTGGGACAGGCAGTGCATAGCACTGGCGGAGTTATATATATATATATATAGAGAGAGAGAGAGAGAGAGAGAGAGATGGAAATGAGCTGATAGCACACGCAAGTTACATGAGCTGCAGTTCATTTCCACTATCTCCAATAATCTTTTTAAAATTTTTTTATTTTGGATTATAATCTCAATCCCTTAGGGTTCACTCATACCTAATTTCTTGAGTTTTAGTTTTGATTTGGTTCTCCATCAAGTTAACACAAAATTAACGGTTTTCAATGAATAAAACATTTTGTATGCACTTGATGAAATGATAAATGAATTACAAAATTTATGAAATTTAATTCGAAAGAAGTTAAGGAGGTAGATATAGTAATTGTTAAAAAAATTGAAGAAAAATCATTAGATCATATTATGGTTTTGCCGCTAGCTTATGTAACTTTTCCTGAGCTGGCGGCTCATCTATATATATATATATATATATATGTACATATCGTTGAGATCTCCGAGTTCTCACTACTCTCTCATGGACCGAGTTAGTACTTAAACTGAGTTTAAGAATATTGAATATCGTTGTCCACCTTTTCATCTAAAACAGTTCCCAGTCTAAGGCAATTTGGATGGTTGTTCATTGGTTGCAAGAGCTTAAACTCATGGCTGGGAAAACTGACATTGGCAACTTTTGTAGCATTGCTATCACTTGTGTAGTTTGCCTTGGTGATCATTTAACCTCTACTCGCGAGGTCAACATTAGGTTGACAGCTGGTCATAAGAATTATATACACCTCTGTTGCCTTCACGACCTACTCATGGTTAGGAACAAAAAGTGGTCAGAAACAAAAAGCTGTATGCTGCTCTTCAGCTCAAAAAAGTATGTGTAGCATATTCTTTTGAAACAAAACACGAATTAACAAAACACGAATAGACGTAGTAACTTAAGTTTTGATTTTTCTATCGAAGAGTTCAATAGTGCAACGAACAACAAACCTACCCTTTAACGATACAATCATATTTTATGAGAGAAATCATCTACAAAAATAAGAAAGTACTTAAAATCCTTAAAAAAAGAAAAAGATAAGGAATCCAAACATCAAAATGAACTAATTAAGAAGGGACACTACTATGTTTATTGAGTATACTAGGATACGTGGCATGGTGATCTTTACCAAGCTCACAAGGCTCACAATTTTACCCATATGTGGTAGATGCAACAAGTAACACAATACGAAAACTTTGGGGTGAGGGATGTCCAAGTCCCTGGTGCCACTATAAAGGGGAATCAGAAGATCTAGTAGCAAAACCAATGGGCGAAATCAGTTATCCAGATAGTATTTTTTTTATTGCTCACGACCCATACCAATCCTTGTCCTAGTCTGGAGGTCTTGAAAGATAGAGTAGGAAGTAAAGAATGTTATAAACAACTATGTTTAGTAATATGACCAATAAATAAGAAGCTTAATGGAAATCTAGGAACAAATAAGACATCTTTAAACAGTTAGTGAAGTGGTAGTGTTAACTACCCTATTACCAACTACAAAGAAGAACCATCGGTAATGTGAATATGAGGGTATTTACCAGAAAAGATAAGTAAATTAAATTACCAATAAATAAAAAGCTTAATGGAAATTTAGGAACAAATAAGGCATGTTTAAACAGTTAGTAAAGTGGTAGTGCTAACCACCCTATTACTAACTACAAAGAACCATCAGTAATATAAATATGAGGCCCTGAGGGTATTTACCATAAAAGATAAGTGAATCAAATTTATATCTAATACTTGCCATATAGGAAAAAGGCTTCAGAATCTATAACTCATAGTCGATTAGAAGTAATGTAAGCATCCTTATGTGAAGAGGATGTATGAAAAGCATGAGGACCAGCGAGTGGACTGTAGACATAGAAGTCGATTTAGGTTAGACTAAGAAATTTGGACCATCAGAGAAGACATGGTAGCAGGAGTTGGAGTAATTATATAAGTTGTTGAAGGTGTTCAACTAGAATGGCTAATAGCAGTATGTCTTGTTACTGCTTGAGTCTATATTGGTTTCCCAAACTTCTCCCAACAACAATAAAATGTATAATTCTTTTTGTCACAATGATCGCACTAGCGAAATCCTTGACCATCTGGGTCTCGATCACCATGGTCACTACCTCTATCAGAGTATAGGGTAGAGTGCTTAGTAGAGATGGGACAAAATAGATGGGATAGATCCAATGGACATCCAAAGAATTCTGGAGTTTATACTAGTTAGAGAAGGAATGCTATCACCAACAAGGATTTGACTCCTCCCCTGGGTCAACAAGACAGAATTCAGACTAGATAGAAACTTGGCAATAACAAGATCTTGTTGATATTGTCACATGGTCTTCAGATCAGTCACCAATAGTTAGTGAACATCAAACCAATGTTGAAAATAACGCGTTATGAAACTCATTATATTGCGTTTCGAAACCTAACAGAACCCCAACGCTATGTAACAACTTAAAATAACTCAGTGCACTGTAACAGTACGTTTTTTTATATGTTATTTTATGTTACGTTATATTACGTAACGTTACGTTAAACTACGTTAAGTTACGTTTTTTACAATTATTTTTTTTAGTAATTTCTATATTGTTGTTGATTATTATTTTGATTATTAGTGAATTACTGTAATTTTTTTACTTGATTAGTTGTTGGTTTGTTTGATTACTTATGGAATTGTTAACTTGTTAATTTGCAATGTTTTTTTGTTCGTTTGTTGTAATTCCTCTCTGATTGTTGAAATATCTTGTTGATTCTATTGAATTTTTAACTGAACTGAAATCAACACTTATAAATAAAATAAATTGAACATTACTAAATATAAATTACAACAATGATAATAACTGAAATTGAAATAAAAATTGGAATATTATTTTCTTGTTTAGATAATGAGTGGAATTACGGTTGCATACTTAATATAATTTGTGAAGATAAATATAAACTATTGTAAAACTTAATATAAAATTAGAATAAATTATGTATTACAAAATGGTTTTATATTCTTTTTAAGAAATTTTAAATTTATTTTTCAATTTATAAAAATATTTTATATAGTTTTATATTTATTTTTATTAAATAAATAAGAAATTGCATAACCTATATTATTCGTTATGCTATATGCGACATAACCTAACAGAAGCAAAATGTTATGTTACCGTTATTCCTATTTTAAACATTGCATCAAACTCATCCAAAATGTCTCAAAGTATTGAGTAGTAAGCAGGAACAAACATATCTTCTTATTGGAGAGTGAACATGCTCTCATAAAGCTCAAAAACCCCATAGATATTTTCTCATTATCATGTATCTCTTTAAGGGTATCCAAACATCTGCGTAATAGTTTTCATAAACATAACACTGGAGTTGACCTTTTCCTCAATGCTATTGAGGAATTAGGTAATGATGCAGTAATTATGAGCAAGCCAATTAGGATAAGGATTCTTAACATCTGATGGACCATCAAGAAAATGTCCGATCTTTCTTTGAACACGAACAAACACACAAAAGGACTGAGCCTATAATAAATAATTATTTCAAGTTTAATTTTGCCGTGGCGTCGAAAAATATTTTCTGCCGCATTAGGTGTAGTAAAAGCAACAGTAGTGGTAGAGAAACCACTAGTAGATGAAGTCCATAATAAGGAATGAAAAGTCAACTTACAATGGAGTAATCGAAATAGTAGTAACTGTTGTAGATTCAAGAGATTATCAAATACAGAATAATCGTCAGTATCATCAATTTGGAAAAGTAACCGGATCATCTAAGAGACGGGACGGATATGCGGAGGAGTAAGTTGCATGGGTCTTTTGGGTATGCAACAGGAACATAGCAGCTGCGAGTCTCATTTGCGCTGCTGTAGGCTGCTTTGGCTGCAACAACCATGGCCGCTGGCTGCGCCTGCTGCAGCTTTGGCTGCAGTTACTACTGCAGTGTTGGCAGCTGCTGTTGCAGGTGGTGGTGCAGCTGCAGTGGTGAGGCAAGAGAGAGGAGAGGAGAGAGGTTGGAGGTGATGGTAGGGATATTATGTTAGGATTTTTATATTTGGAGGGTTTTAGATTACTTTAAATTTAGAATAGAGGGTTGAGATTAGATCTGTTTCACAATATGATCTTTGATACCAGGTTATGGAATAGTTGGATGGATCTTATTATATGTCTAGGGGTCTACATATACAGGTATCATAACATCATACAAAAGTTGGATGGATCTTATTATATGTCTAGGGGTCTACATATACAGGTATCATAACATCATACAAATAATCCCACACCCGATGTGGGACTAAACACAAAGATAGTCTAATCTAGGAATTATTTATCTTTATATATAATATGTTTGAAACTTTAGTTGGAAAGCTCAGTTACATTAAATATGGTTGTTCAGATGGCAGGATAAGAGGATCATGTAAACTTGTGTTAATGCACAAATCTGCACAAATATGCATGCATTGTAAAATTATAGCAAAGCATTGGCAAGTCTCAAGACTGTAGTTGGCATGGCATAGTTTAAGACTACCTGTTTATATGGGGCTGCAACTGCAGCTGAAAGATACGTTCTCTTATGTCAAAATTCTGATGCACCTGGAGATTCAGTAACATTATGAATTATGACCTTATTAGATCCTGCTAGGAAAATTTTTGGTAGCTGTACATAAAATTTAATATTCTATACCTTTTCCTGGGTTTTTCCTCAAATTGTTTTCCAGTCTTCTCTTCTCAGCTTTCTATATTTTCCTTCACAGTTTGATCCTGGAGTTGATGCTGACAGTGGAGTGCTGGATATACCTGATGGGCTTATTCAATTTAGGATGAACTTGGAGGAACTTCTAGTAGATATTTGTCAGCTTTTAGGTTCAGACTCATTTGTGCAAAAGGTAATCTCAACTTATAAAGAAGCTTTTAATATAGATTCTCCAGATTTTTGAATACATCGAGTGGATATAACCAGCTAAAGTTAAACTTTTATCTGAAGTTATAGTTTTGACATTTCATTGGATTTGTATGACCAATCTTACATTGCAAATGTTGTCAACAGCAACAGCAGTTTTGATAAATTTGCAATTTGTTATTGCCAGACACAACTGACACACACCAAAGTGTTATGTTATATAGCACAGTAACACTCACAATAGAGCACATCATTATGTTACCTTTTCCGTTTTAGTTGAAACCTGGAGGTCATAATGATCCATGAGGATCTGTGGGTCTGCACCATCAAAAGATATTATTGATCAAATTTTGAGCAAATGCCATAAATTCTACCACCTTCAACAAATTTTGGTAATAGCGCACAAGGAATTTTGGAGTGAGGCTACCGTTTGGAAATTTCAGTTTGTTAGTTTTGAAATGTATCCAAGTTTGCACAGAATGGATACCAGATGAAGGAGATAGATGAAGGAGATACAGGTGGAGTGGAACAGCGGCGTCCTTTCATCCAGATCTGTTTTAATTTACAACCCGATCAGATTTATATTTCAGTTAGGATTCTTAGTCCAGGGAGAGAGTTTGGGATGATTCGGAAATCTAGCGATGTAATCCCACAGCATTTTAGAGTCCTATCCAGTGGAGAACTTAGGGATCGATCTATACAAATGGAAAGGCCTTGAGTTGATGGAAATCAGATCATGTCAGATAGGATTCTTATTTTTATTGTTAGGATTTTAATAAGATCTGATATGATTTTTGTTTGATTTTGAAAATCAGATCAGATAGGATTTTATTTGATTTTGATAGGATTTTGTTCTTATCATTATTCTTAGAAATTTCCTATAAATAAGCATTATAATTAGCAATTGAAAGAGAGGAATGAAAAATGAAAAATTTGTGAAAAGCGTGGATTCGCTTGTTAAAATCTCTGAGAGTGAGCGTGGATTCACCTAGGTGAATTCCCAAAACAATCTTTAAATCTCATCGTGGATCCGTTGAGAGTGGATGAGAGATCACTTGGATGTATTCCCAAATCAATCTTTATCTTTTTATTTTTGTTCTAAATTTCAACAAAAATTCTATTTTTTTTTGTTCTTCCCTAAATTTCTAGCAATAAACTCTAATTTGGCTTCTGTCAAATTGGTATCAGACCCTAAATTTCTTTTTCCCATCTTTCCATCTGTTCCATTTTTTTATTTTAGTTTTTTTTAAAGTTCAGCTCAGATTTGAAAGAGAAAAAAAATAAAAAAAAGAAGCGGAAACATATATGAGAAAAAGATAGAGAGAGAGGGAGAGACAGAGAGGAAATAAATAAAAAAAGTGAAAAAGAATATCTGAGGAAAAAGAAGTAGAAAAAGGTGACAAAAAAGAAAAGAAAATCCAATCTCCCCATATTTTCCCTCTGCCATCACTCCACTGTCATCCTGTTTAACTCAACATCAGTGACAGTATCGCACCGATAACATCCAAATCACCACAGCCATCCTCCATGTTTGTCGAGTAGTTTGAATCCCGACATCACCCTTTTCTCTATCAAGACACCAGTAGCACCTCTATTGCAATGGTTCAGATATTATGCGCAAGCTACAGTCTCGATTACTACCATGGCCCAATTAGTGCTTCATAGAAAGATGCAAATCAGTTCAATTTGGACGTGTTTATCATTTCTTATCTCTGTATTCATTGGGGATGAATACTTTAAAGTTGGAGAGAATTAATAGAAATCAGATCATATTAGATAGGATTTTTATTTTTATTGTTAGGATTTTAATAAGATCTGATATGGTTTTGTTTGATTTTGAAAATCAGATCAGATAGGATTTTATTTGATTTTGATAGGATTTTGTTCTTATCATTATTGTTAGAAATTTTCTATAAATAAACATTGTAATCAACAATTGAAAGAGAGGAATGAAAAATAAAAAAATTTGTGAAAACTATGTGTGGATTTGCATGTTAAAATCTCTCTTCGTGGATTCGCTGACGGTGTTAAATTAGGATGTGAGGGTGAAAAATTGGGGAGGAACAAGGAAGTTCATTCCTCGACACCTACGCAGAACAACACCTATTCTCAACAAATCCATAAAGAAAGATTTCAAAGTAATTGGCAAATCAGTATGTGCTAGGATTTTCTTGAAATTTTAGTGTCATCTCATTTAATCATTATCTAATATATATACAACCAACTTCGTGCAGAACAAGTGCAAATAAATCAAAATTTAATAAAAATAAATCCCAATCAAACTCCAACTTAAAGTCTTGATTAAAGTAAGGCTTAGGACTTGAACTAATCAAATATCTACTTATTGTCCAAATCAATTCTTCCTTGCTTCAATGGTGATAATAATCTTCAAACATGTCCGGATTGAATGAACAAATTCTTTGCGCGAAGTGTTCTAATGGGGCCATAGTGGTGGCTGTGGACAGGAACGTGTTCTTTCATTATCAGCTAAGGTGGTTGAGGTGAAATTGGCTTCTGCAATAGAGTGGCTAAAGCGGAAGGTCAATCACGCATGACACATTTATCAGGAGTGTCAAATCAGCTTCTGAATTAGACCAGAACATATATTGCTACATATATTGCTGATAGTTTTCTGCAAATGTCGAAACTATTTCATCCGACAACTTAGTGTCATTCTCCTCCATCTGATGTCTGCACAGTAGCTAATTGGTGGTCGTATAACTGGTGAGTATTATGTATCTGCTGCTATAAAAGATGACTGGTCTGGAATAGTAATCATTAGCGTGTCAGGAACTAAAACTCTTGTATTCTTTCTTATACATATGTAATAGATTTGTAGAAATCTTCGCTAAATATGATTCGTGGATGGATTTTCTTGCATAACTTTTGCAGGAGATGTGCAAATGAAATTGCGAGTTTGGTGGCCTATCATCTAGGTGATTAAGAAGTATTTCTATATGTGTCTTGGACCTATCATAGGTAATTAGCTCAAATAGACTCGAACTCTCCTCATGAATACGAATCTCATCAAGTACTTCCGTGTTTTATTGAAACTTTACAGCTGGTTCTACTGAAAGATATCCAGAAATCTCAATAGTTGGCTCTTCAACTTTTGTAAATACTATCAACATAAACTTTTGCATTCAGTTTAGGCCAGCAGTACATGCACCACAAAAGCCGGAATAACTATCTTAATCTTGTGGGTGATGTCATTATCGACATCCTTTTGGCTTTTTTCATCCCTTCTCTCACTGTGATTATTCCATAAATACTTACCTTTGATTTTTTTTTCTTCGATCCTGGTGAGTTGTTGATTGTGTTTTCCAAACTATTTAAGAATTAGTTAGAGTTTTGCTTCTATTTTGATTTTACCGAGGTTACCATGTACCATTGCAAATGAGCATGCATTAACATTCAGAAAGATTCTCAGTCATAGGAGTTCTGGTACATTAACAGTGCAACACTTCAAAGTCCTTTGAATTAGGCTTGAAATAGACTTCAAAATCACAAAAATACCGTTCACGGGTTCTTGGAGTACTATTGGGTCATATCTAGCGACTACGGATCCAAAATTGGTTCGGATCAGGTGTTGATATGTAATTGTACCGATTGGATTGGAATCTGGGTCTGGCTTGGGTTCTGGATTCAGAGAAGTCATGGTGTCACGCCCCTCTTTCGATATCGTTATGTGAGCACATACAACAAATACTACCAACATATTCAGTTTGAATATGCTAAAACTTCATAATAAAAAATAAAATTTGCCACAACAATGCTCAATATAAAATTGATAGAAATTCCACTTTTTATTGAATGGAAATTTTTTTTGATACAGTTGAAAGAATAACAAAATACAATAAAACTAAATAAGAGGAAATAAAGTAATTTTAATCCTCTATATTGGGTTTCAACCTGCTCTTCGAAGTACATAATATCCTATATTAGTTTCGGTGTGTCCATCAGTAAGTCTGGGTAATGCACACCCAGGTCATCAAATTATAACCAAAATAGTATATATAAAATAGTTGAACGAATTTAAAATATTATTATTAATATATAACAACATTAGTGGTTAATAGTTTTAGATTTAAACTAATGTCCTCTGCTGTAGTTAATTTAACAAGAATATGTTTATTAGGATGTCATGTAATTGGAAAAACTAACTGATGGGATATCACTATTTCGATTATCTCCTGTATAAATCATGAAAATGGTCAATTGGATTGTCCGATGCTGAGTTGGACCTGCCTTTATGCAAACAGGAATAATAATAAGGATGATCTAGCAAATCATTATGAACCCATGATTTGCGACATATTCAGTTATACAACTTAATAAGTTTATGGCCAAAACAAAGTATATTTCCATCATTTAGCTTCTTCTCCAACCCAGTGTCATTTAGTATAGTTCGTGTCAGGTCTAAATTCTTATTCTCATAATTTGAATATGGATCATATTATATATAATATTTCGAATCGATTTTATTAGTTTGTTAATAACATGGTTTAAAAAGTTCGTTCAATTTTTATTTCATTTAATAAATCACAATTGGCTAAATCAGGAATTTACTGATTTGATACAACAAAAAATGTCGGCCAGGTAAGTGTATGAATACTGAGAGGTTTTTCGTGCTACGAATATTCCTTTATTAAGTAACTAGCATACGAAATAATTTGCCTAGACACCGACACAAAATGATATAACAGAATAGTATTTTTCTACAATTATAGCTTTTGTATGATTTATCAAATATTGTATGTATCGAATATTCTAAAATCTAGCTATGCAATGTGATTTAGCAAATTTAATAACAATTGAATAACAAAAATTAATAATTTTTTATAACAGGAACAATAATAATTAGTTGATGAATTCATATGCAATAACAAAGCAATTTTGTATAAAATAAATAATATAATTGAAACAACAATAATTCAGAATAGCATGATTAGTGAATCCCAAAATGAACTCACCTTTATTAGTTTTACATTATCGATCACAACGAAACAATCTACACATAAAAAATATTTTAGGAATGTTAAAAATAGATTAATATGAATTTACATGATTTTTAGGTATTTTTCCAATATTTATAATGCACTCAAATTTGATTATAGAGTTAGTCTTAATGGATATGTAACGCCACCGTTTTTCAGCTGCTTCCTAAAACGGAGGACGCTACTTATAATTTGTACTAGACAACCTAACAGTCACAGGATCTTGGAATAACCTTAACTATTGCCATAATCAGATGAATAAATAACATGTCTGAAACTGAAAAGATTATATTTATACAAAAGTTCATTACATAAAATGGCATACTGCTTTAAATATGAACACAAAAGAACCAAAAGAGCAAGCAGTGCCCAGACAAAAGGAAATATAAACAAAATATACAAAGATCTCTAGAAAGTATTTCACTTGCCTACTGTCACTCGGTCTGGTCAATAAAATACGGCTCTTTAATTGGGGCTAGTTCTCCTTCGCTTTCTAAACCTGGGTTCGAAACCCAGAGGATTAAACCCAGCAAGTAACACAAGGAAAATATATGTGTACTATTACAGTACTAAAGATAAAAGTACGCAAATGAATAAAATATTTTTTTATTGGGAATATCTCTTAATAAACAGATAAAATGCAATTAAATCGTGATAGTGTTGAACAATCACGTGAATAATGAAAAATATAACAGCAAGATTATATATATCATTTGCAAATAACATATAAATATCATGTAAAGATGCATATCTTGTAAAGATGTCAAGTCTAAGTCAAATCTTTGTTAGCATTTGAAACTAAATAATGGATATGATAGCGCGCAGTTTCCGTATTGTACAAGTGCCCGTGCATACTCGGGACCCGGCCTCAGACCCATGGCGCTGAACTATGACACACCGCTAGGTGTTCAAGTCAAACCCCGTACTGTGAAACAGTACAAACATCACTCTTATAGTGACTCATGTATCAGACGGTGGGCCAGTACCACCCAGTGCTACTGCAGTAAAAGTCCTCAGCACCTCAATCAAGAAGTTGGCCAACAAAATCCTTGTACAATACAGTTCTTATCCATCATGTAGTTTCTCCCATCCCCGTATTCATAATGAATTATGCACATGAAAATTTTATAATCCTTCTTTAATTGTTTTTCAATTCATGATAACATACTTGCATTTTCATGACTGTACATGACATGTAGTGTCATAACACATGATCAGTAATATTAAAACACATGACTTGTAATATCAAAGCACGTGACATGTAAAACACATGACTTGTAATATCAAAGCACATGACATGTAAAACACATGACTTGTAATATCGAAACTCATGATATGTAAAACACATGACTTGTAGCATGATAAATTAACACATGATATATTAGTACACATGATTTGTAATATCAAGGCACATGACTTGTAGCATGATAGATATTAGTGCACAATTGTACCACAATGCATATCATCAAAAATATTACAATAATCTGGTTTCATTCTCAGTGTCAATTAATAATCCAATTTGGGAATCAAGTGAATCATATAATAATACTGCATTATTTTTAAACCCAACGTATGCATTTATTACATTTCCAGGCTCAATCATATGTATTATGCATTTCTTTTTTAATTGAAATCTAATTTATTACTATTATTAATTTATCAATTATGTCCAATTAATCCAAGCCAAGTCCAAGCCCAATCCTTTAATCATTTAATCCATTAAACCCAAGCCTGCTAAATTTCCACTTTTTCATATTTTTATTTAATTTTATTTTTCCTTTTCTTTTCTGTCCAGCCCAGACCTAAGCCCACTAAATTCCAACTTATTTTTATTTTATTTTTCTTTTCTTTTCTGTCAGGTCCAGACTAGGCCCAATGTCATTTCATTTTTCTTTTTCTTTTACTGGGCTGGGCTGGCCGGCCCAGTGTTTTTATTATTTTTTCTATATTTTTTTTCTGGCCCAAACCAATTCCAAGCCCATTTTTTTTTATTTTTATTTTATTTTTACTGGGCTGGGCCAGGCCCAGTTCCCTATTTCTAATCTTTTTCTCTTTCTCTTCTTTTTTCTTTATCTTCTGGGCTGGACCAGGCCCAGTTACAATTTTTTTTTTTCTTTTTTTTTTTTCTCTTTTCTTTTTCTTCTCTCTACTTGTATACGTGAAGGCCCACGGTTTGCATGCAAAATTATTATTTGCATGCAAACCGGATTTAACATGATTTTGGCGTACGTAAATTTTCTTTTCTTTTTTTTTAAAAATTAAAAATAGTAAATATCACAATATCTATATATGTTAAATTTGACCCACTAATATAGTTCAGTTCTCAATATCAGTTAACAGTGCAAAATATGAAACAAGTATTTTTACAATTTACGTACACAAATTTAAATTAAATAAAGAAACGAACCAAAATATTTTACATACACAAATTTAAATTAAATAAAGAAACGAACGAAAATAAATATAAATTAAATAACGAAACAAACGAAAATAAATAAAATAACGAATGAAAATAGTAGTGTTACTTACCTTGGCTCGATCTCGAATATTTGGTTCGAATCCTCAGTTCGGTTTGATTTTTCCTATCCTTTCTCTTTTATTTTTTTATTTTTATTTTTCTGCTGTTGATTTTGGCCGAGAGGAGAAGAGGGGGTGAGAATGGAGTTGGTGCAGTGAGGGAGATAAGGGAGAGGTTTTTATTTTTTTTTATATATTTTTTTATTTTTTTCTTTTCTTCTCAGTTTGCCACCTAACTGCCACTCTTTTGTTCGTCACGACAGCACAGCACATGAACACCGCACAACAAATGATTCATTGTTTTATTTTTTTAATTAATTAATTAATTTATTTAATAATTTAATAATTTTGATTTCGTGTAACATTCTCCAAATACTACCAAATTTATGTAGAACGTAGTGCTCGACGAGGAGAACACTATAAAATTATCCGTTTGTTATTTCAATGTCCGGAATAAATGAACTGAAATTCCGAAATAATTAGAAGAATAATTTTAATAATATTAAATTGGCAATTTTGGGAGTATTTTTCGGCCTCGTAAGAAAAATCTCCAAAAATCCTAAATATTACAAAACTAATAATTGCAGAGACCGAATATCATTTGGATTTGTAGATTTAAAGTTATGTTAACCGAAAGTTATTTCGGTGTCCAAAATTGAGTTCAGTGGACTTATTCGGCACCACTGGTCTCAAGAAAGTAATACAGGTAACTCAAATTTTGGAGTATTACAGGATATGAATTAAGAAATGGGTTTAGATCTGTCTTATTGAGTTTATAAGATGGTAGATGTTTTTAAGTTGTTAGGGTTTTGTTGCAGTGGGTGAGCTAACCTATGATTCATTAGGATAATGAAAACCTAATAAGAAAAAGAGATGGTTTCCGTAACGTCCATGAAGATCCGATAGGAGGAAAAAATGAAGATTCTTTAGCAAAACTCTTTCAATGAGAGCGGCAGCTCTAATGGCGGCAGCGACTCTGGCGGTGGCTCCTCGAGTTGTTCCGACGAGATGAGAGGGAGAGAATTTTAGAGGAAGGACTATATGGTTGAAATGAGTTAAAAGGAGGGATTTATATAGAATGCAATTTGGGGTTTTAGAATTTAGAGAGTCAATTTAATTTAGAGATTTAAATATTAGAATTAAAAGAGAAGTTAAATTTGGGATTTAATGGTCGATTGTATCGAGGAAAATGAGGAGTTGGGAGATAAGAGGTTGAAAAATATGAACAGTCAATGATACTTTTAAATAGTAAATTAATTATTAATCTAGCAACCTAGCAGCATGGCCTAGTGGTTTGGGCTTGTGTCTTAGTTGGGAGTATGAGTAAGAGATTAGGGCTGATCTCTCTCTAAGTTATATTTTAATTGTTATTGTTTTATTTAAGATTTTGGGCCACAAAACATGTGTTTCGACTTTAAAAAGAATCAGATAAATTATATGAATTATAATATATTTAGTTTTGGATAAATTATAATTTAAAATAATTTATTTTTTATTTACTCTTTCAAAAACTAAGTTATTCAATATGAAATTATATTATTTAAAAAATACATTCTACGGGTACGTGTTATTACATTCTACCTGTTTACAAAAAATTTTCATTCTCAATATTTAAATAAGACAAAGTAAGAAAATACTTCTGTCTGTCTTGGACTCAAATTAAAAGTCTCTATGCTTACGATCAGTTGGCTTATTTTTGTTTTCCTTTTTTTGGATAGCTTCTCACGAGTCTTGTGAGCTCGAGCTTGAACAACAGAATAGGCAAATTATCTTTTTAAGGGAATTGGAATAAATGAGAGGTTATAGAAAATATAATTCTAAAATAAAACTAGTTATCAAAGTATAATTATCTAAGATAGAAATTTAGCCACTAAAAAATATTTCGCACATGGATCAAAATAAATGATTCATTAATTGGGAACAAAATATGAGACGATCGAAGAGTTAAAGGAATGAAATTTAAAGATTTCAAAGAGTACTATTATATATACATGGCAAAAACGTCTACTAGAATCCAAATCAATTAAACTCACATGAACTGATTTAAGAAATCTAGGCTCTGATTACATTTCATTTTAGACAAAGATATCCTTGATATAAATTCGACTACATTAGATGATATTGGATTTAATTTATAATAGCTAATTTTATTGTTACATATTAATACAATGCGCTTTTATATTCTAACTATTTCTACATATGTCTACAATACTTGTCACTCCCCCCCCCCCCCCCCCAAATATACAATAAATAAGCACATATAAGTATTGATAACATATTCAGGTTGAATATACTAAATCCTCCTGTAAGATAACAAGAGCTAAAATAGTTTACAATTAATCACAGATTCTTCCCCCCAAAAAATTGCAACGATTATTTAATGACTTCATTGGAATCATTATGAATTACTTTAGCTCTTATTTCATATCTGATCTGGGATTATTGAGTTCGGGTATTACATTCGCCCCTTCGTTTAGGATTTGACGTTCTCGTCAGAGAGGCATAGTAACATGTTAGCACTTCACCAAGCATTGTAAGATTCTAAAGGTGGCCCCATGGATTTCTAGAGGTGCTTTCCACGGATTTAAGAGTTGGCACTCACTTCTATATGGCACTTTGTTCCATGTAGAACTTAGGTCCATATGATACTTAGTTCTATATACTTTCGGTTGGTATCTAGCTCTGATACTACCATAATAGCTGTCAATGTCTCCCCTCCCCCCGATATATGGTAAACGAGTATGTACATTTACTGACAACATATTCGGTTTGAATATGTTAAAGTCTCGGCAGGATTACAAGAGTTAAAATTGTTTATAATTACCATGGATTTCTCCCCGAAAAGACAAGCTACAATTACTTAATGGTTTCATTGGAATCATTATAAATTATTCTAGCTCTTGTCTCACATCTAATACGGGACTATTGAGCTAGGGTATTACATACTTGTAATCAGAAATGTTTGGTTCCCACCAATGTTCAAGAAAGCGTTTTCATTATGCGTGCGGTCCAGGACCGCATAACGCATAATCGGATTACGCGCCGATTATGCGGATTAAGCGGAATTATGCGGAATATTAATATTTTAATATATATTAATATAATAATTATAAAAAAATGGATATATTAATGTTATAAAACTCTAAAAAATTATAAATAATAACCGTAAGCATATAAAATGAATATAAACTGGCTCTACATAAGAAATTAAAAAGATAGAAAGACTTATCTCTTAACTCCCAATGTAAAAAAAAGAACGACGCATGTATGTATGGATCAAAAATGTCGCTCACCTACAAATCGAAAAGAAAATTTAAATGAGAATCAATATATATGATATATAAGAATTAAGAAAGTTCTTTAACACATAAAAAATGAACAATGCATGTACAAATGAACATATGACAATAATCCACACATTGCTAATACATGTTTGTGTCAACTACATAAGTAATTAGTTTTACATATTCAAAAAATAATACAAGTTTTTATCAAATACAGTTCATCCCACTCAATAAATTCTCTACTATTCCTCATTGTCATCTTCATATTGAACATTGTTTTCCAACTCCTCCTCAGAGCTATCATCATCATCGTCATTCACATCATCACCATCTTCTTCTAAAACAGCTATAGCTTGATCATGTTCAGGAAGATCTTCAACAACTGCACTGGATGAACCCTCTTGTGCTCTCATTCCCGCTGCAGCTCTCCTTCTTAGCGTCCTTTTGCTCCTCCTGAGTCTATCTTCGTTAGCTCCACTTGCCGCAGCAACAAGATCCCATGTTAAGCCGGAACCAGGGAAGATCTCATCTTCGTCATCATTATCTATTTCTCTAACAAATTCATCTTTCCAGTGCAAAGCTCTGAAATCATCTGAAGCAACCAGCACATCCTTACTATCTCCATCCTTCTTCTTCGCATTCCTTTTCTGTGCCATTTTTTTGTTAAACTGAACGAAAACGAGATCATTCAATCTTTTAGCATCCAGCCTATTCCTCTTCTTTGTATGTATCTATAAATTTATATATGATTTTACAGAAGAGAAAAAAGAAGGTTAGAGTGTTAACTCTGAAAATAATGTAATTAAAAATTATAAAATATATAATCATTGTAGTAGTATGTACCCCTTCAAATACACTAAAATTTCTCTCGCACCCTGAAGAGCTACTTGTCAAGCTTAGAATCTTAATTGCTATTTTTCGAAGATTTGGTGCATCTCCTCCATAAAAATCCCACCAATGAGCTATTAAAGCAACATATAACAATATGTTAATAATTAGAAAGAATAAAATTTAATATTAAATTCTTTTAAATTTCATGTATAAAGGTTATCTGCGTCGAAATTATCCGTGCCATTAAAACTCATTCGGTACCTTTCCGCCATCCCACTCCTCATAAGTCCCCCCTTATCTTTGTAGACACGAAATTCATATGAGCCAATCTGATCTTGGACATCATGCTCAAGGTAAAATATGCATATGCAATGCATGACGGCATTTGTTACTAGTGTATTTTCTGTGACTGTATTATCCCTATAATAATAATAGGGATTAAGATAATATGCCATCAAATGCAATATACTATCAAGTCTGCCCCTGGATTCTTTCTCAATTATATTAATAATTGGTCTAAATGCAGACTCCTTTCGATTGCAAGCAGCTTTGATCTCGTTCTTTGCATCTTCCAGCATTCCATAGACAAAACCCATTGAAGGTCTACGATCAGCATCAACAATTCTCAGCAATTTAAACAAAGGAGTGTATACCTTCAGAAACTCTTTAATGTCTTTCCAAAAGGAGTCAGAATATATTGTGGTTTTAGTTGACTTGCCCTTCTCTGTCTTCGACCATCTGTTATTATCCCACTTATCTGAAGACACCATACCAGCCAACTGTGATTTTTTGTCCAGCAGGCAGCTCAAGTTTAGGAAGGTGGTGGCAAATCTGGTGATTCCTGGACGAACAAGCTCCCTCCTGTTTGTAAATGAGCGCATCAAACCCAGAGTACTGTGATGCGCATAGAGAAAAACTGTCATTGATCTTGCCTTCTCAATCACCGTTTTGTATTTTGGTATCTTACCAATACCCTCCAATATAAGATCTATAGTTTGGGCTGCACAACTGATCCAAAATATATTAGGCCTTCTTTCCTTCAACATATTTTTTGCTGCCATGTTGGATGGGTGGTTATCAGTAACCACTTGAAGCACGCGCTTCTCACCCACTTCCTTAATGCAGTTTTCCACCCAATTCAATATGTATTCGCCAGTATGTGCATTGGCCGAGTCCTCAATGGATTTAATGAAGCATGTGCCGTCCTTGCAATGGACACATAAATTCATAATACTTCTATGCTTTTTGTCAGTCCATCCATCAGTCAAAATATTGCAGCCATATTTATCCCACGCTTCGTTTGACTTCTCCAAGCTGTCTTCAATTTTTTTGTATGCCTTATCTAAGAGAGGCACTCTCAATTGATATTGGCTTGGGCCCTTATACCCGGGACCGTGCTTGCCAACATCTTCGCAAAACTGATCGAACTCTTCACAGTCGAAAGTGTTAAAAGGAATTCCTTTGGCATATGCCCATATGGCCGCATAATCATGCGCCAGCTCCTTCCACTTCCTTCTCTCTCCTTCATTGATAACTGCTTGCTTCCATTTACCTTCATCCACCAGTCTGTTCATTGGACCACTAACACGAGGCTTATGATCTCCAGTGAGTTTGGGTTCTTCTGTCTCTCTCTTTCCACTGATATCTGCATCTCTTCCCGGAGCTCATAATTAGCTTTCCGCTTGTCAACTTTTTTCTTCTTGATTCCCTCCAAGTTCTCCCTACATATACACCTCTCTTCATCTGTGGCAAGCACACATGCTGACACTTCTCCTCCAACTCCTGCAACATGTTGCTTCAATCTATTTATTCCCCCTTTCACAATCTTATTACATTTGATGCATTTCACATCATTATAAGATCCTCTCTTTATTAGCCTACCATAATTCCTCCCAATGTCATTTGATCCTGGTGGTTTTAATGGAATTTGGTTTTCTTTCTTACTTGATGGATTTGGCCGTTCACAACTACTTGAATTAGAGGCCATTGATGATGACATACAAACAAACTTAACTGCCTTAAAAAAATTTCTACATCACCATTAAGAAAAATAATAAACTCTAACTGAAAAGATTTTATTAAAACAATTCATATATCACTACTTCAAAAGATTTTATTAAAACCAAAGAGGAGTTCAAAGATTTTATTAAAACAATTCATATTTATTTTCACTGAAAATTTCAGTCATTTATTTTCACTGTCACTGAAAATAAATTTTTTTAATCATCAATTTTTACCATCAAAATAAATTGGAAAGCTCACTGTCGCTTATCAGAAATTAACATACAAAATTTTGAAAAAAAATTAGCTCACTGATCAGCTACATTAAAAAATAAAAATTTCAATCAGCTACAATCACTGACTGTAACTGAAAAAAAAAATTTTTAATCATCAATTTTTACCATCATAATAAATTGGAAAGCTCACTGTCATTCATCAGAAATTAACATACAAAATTTAGAAAAAAAAAATTAGCTCACTGATCAGCTACATTAAAAAATAAAAATTTCAGTCAGCTACAATCACTGATCGTAACTGAAAATAATTTTTTTTAATCATCAATTTTTACCATCAAAATAAATTGGAAAGCTCACTGTCACTCATCAGAAATTAACATACAAAATTTAAAAAAAAAATTAGCTCACTGATCAGCTACATTAAAAAATATAAATTTCAGTCATTTATTTTCACTGACTGTAACTGAAAATTATTTTTTTTAATCATCAATTTTTACCATCATAATAAATTGGAAAGCTCACTGTCACTCATCAGAAATTAACATACAAAATTTAAAAAAAAAATTAGCTCACTGATCAACTACATTAAAAAATAAAAATTTCAGTCATTTATTTTCACTGACTGTAACTGAAAATTATTTTTTTTAATCATTAATTTTTACCATCATAATAAATTGGAAAGCTCACTGTCACTCATCAGAAATTAACATACAAAATTTAAAAAAAAAATTAGCTCAATGATCAGAAATTGGAAAAAAAACCCTTACCCTAACCGTATGCCTAACCCTTAGAATAGTTAAAAAATACAAAAAATCTCACAAAAAATTTAACAAATGAAATTAAACATGAGTAGAAACAGCTAGAGAAGAAAGGAAAAAAGAAAAATTACCGCCGGAGAGGAGATGCGGTCGCCGGAGGGGGGAGGACGACGGGAGGACTTGATCGGACTCGGAGGACTTGATGGATTGATGATCGGAGGTGGTTGAGGCGCGAGGGATTGATGATCGGAGACTTGATCGACCAATTCCTACAAAGGATCACTCGATCGACCGAACGATTGATCTAACGGGTCAGTGAAGAAAAAAACTTTCAGTGTTGACGAAGAACGGAACGATCGACCGATCGACCGACGAAGGGAAAGGAAGATTAGAGGAGGAAATGTGGGATTTAGGATTATTTTGGGGGCGAAATTTTTTTCCGCGAGCGAGTTCGCGATTTCGGGTTGCGAAGAAAAGGGGAGGGGATATTTAACGAGTCGGGTGCGGGTCGGGTGCGAATCGGGTGCGGGTCGAATTTTTAAAACGTTGCTGACAACCCGTTAACCCGCCGAACGATTACTCGTTCCTATGCGGATTATGCGACCGCATAATCCGCATAGGAACGCATAATCGCTCTGTCCGCATAGACAGGGCGATTTTCCCAGTTTCTACGCGTTTCCCCTCCGCAAACGATTATGCGGCCGCATAGAACGTTTTTTTGAACACTGGTTCCCACGATTTTAATTCAGATTGAGAACTATAAACAGTAGCATCGACTGGATGGAAGACGATATAAACAATAGTGTTGACTGGAAGACGAGCAGGGAGAGGAAATGATGGTGGTGATGAGGCGACTGCTGGAGAGGCAATGTCAATGACTATCTTGAAGATCAAAGACAAAGATCGACATCGATTGATCAAGGTTGATGAAGTATTATTGATAATTGCTGACGAGAAGAAGATCTTGCAACAGTCAGCGAGTGAATTGAGAGTCGGAGGGAGGCTACAATGAAGCAGAGGTTTGCCAACTTCCTGGACAAATTGGCAATGCATGACGATGATGTTTGAACTTTCAACGAACTGACGAACTCAATGACAAGTGGAGATGGTTGACAAGGACTCTGGAAAGATTGGTGAACTCATATCGATCAGACCTGAGTTCGAAGTGTCTAAGATCGAATGATAGTGGGGAGGCCCGACGAAGGTTCGTCAACGTTGAGGAGGGTCGGCGAAGTCATGCACTGGAGGGATTGGGAGTCGATCAGAGGGTGCTTAAAAGTTATTGTTGCCAACTTGGGTTGCCAAATTGATGACTTGAGACATCTTTCATTTTTTGTTTCTTTTTTCTCAAACTAACATCGATGGCCCACGCACATACAACAAAACTTGCTCAACAAATCAAATCTTTTTGTTGGTTTTCCCAAAAGAAGATAGAAGAAGGAAGAGAGATAGATCTAAGGTTAAGTTTTTTCTGAAAGAGATGAAAAACTTATCCTTAGCTTTGGTATCAATTTAACGCAACACGAAAGCGAATTAAAGTATGTTAGTGGAAAATTAGTATTTGATGGTAGAAAATTGGGGAAGAACATGGGTTTCAGATGCCTCAACACCTAGGTGAAGCCATGCTCACTCTTAATGAATCCATGTTGAAAGATTTAAAAGAAATTAGCAAATCAACATTGCTAGATTTTTCTCAAAATTTTAATATCACTCCATCCAATCATTAGCTAAAAAATAAGATTACAAGCATATATATAGAAAACCTCCTACATGCACAAAATATGTAAATAAATCAAAATCTAATAAAAATAAAATCTTAATTAAGCTCTGACTGAGAGTCTTGATTAACATAAAAGACTAAAACTAATCCAAGTTCCTAAATAGTCCTGTCTACTTGCTATCCTCATCAGATTGGGTTTAAATCGTGGGGAGCAGCTGTTTGGTTACCAGAGGTTTCATTGCATTGTGTTTGGATTTGGTTTGAATGAGTTATCGGTTGGAGAGTAAGAAGTTTGGGATCTGATCAGGTTTGGATGGTCTACGCTTGTGAGTAAATGGGTGAGGTTGAATGCTATCTAAGGTTGGTTCCATATGTAATACAATACAGAAGATTCAATATAACAGGTATAAATTGACTCAGCCAGGTCCATTTGACTAAACGATCATTTATAATCCTTGGATAGTGATCTAATTGCAAACCTCCTGGGAATTCCTTGATTAGGCGAGAGTAATGTTAAAAGGTTAGATGAAAAGTCTTGCAATTTCTTAAATTATGTCACCGAAGAAGTCATCTTTAAGGAAAGAACGATGGTGCTCTGGAGTAAAAGAGTCATAAAAGAGAAGATGATTTTCACACCTTGTAGTTGTTGCCTCCCGATTATGTACCAACCTCGTTTGAGACACTCAAGCAAACTGAATACTTCGTTTCACCTTGTTTGTGGGTTTGAGTAAGGTGAATACTTCGTTTCACCTCTTTCTGTGGGTATCAAATGCTTGATGAGTTCCTTCTGTCCAGACCACTCAGCATGCTGACTTGGCTCTACCATAGGCACCTAGAACGTTGTGCTTGTCAGTTACTAGGCTAAGTACATGCATTGCCTTCCAGTACCATCTTTAAGACTCCTCTACCCGATGTTCATAAATAAGCAGATTATATTAGGTGGAAAGTTACATTTGGAGTAGATTACTTCATCATCTCATTCTCTTGTCGTTAGATGTTTCTCCTATTGCAGTCAAACTTTCAGTTTCCAGTCCCTAATTAGACCCTCTGTTTGTGTGTGCGTGCGTTGGAAGACAAAACTCTTAGTTTGTGTAAGCGTTATTTCTTTGACGAAATCTATTAATAGGCCTGCTGCTAAGTTTATATATATATATATATATATATATATATATATATATATATAACGTGCATCATAAGACAAATGCTTCAGAATATCTGGATCTAACCATCTTATTTTTGATATTTGTGATTTTTCTCTTTTAAATTTGTTATGTTTACTGTGTCCATGATGAATTAATAAATATAAGCTTCTGATTAGCAACCTTGCTTTTGCTCAAGCAATAGCTTGATCTTGGAATTTATAATTACATTTGTGCAGATTTTCAATGGTCGATGGGCAACTGCTGATTTGATTCCATGGGAAGACGTGGAAACTAGAATGTATGCTCTCAATATGGTGAGGCAAGGTTTATGCTTTCAGTCGTTTTTACGGTTTACCAGGTGTAAAATGCAGTAGATAGTTTTATATCACTTTACTAAATATCTAGTTTTATGATGAATTTTTTGTGAACTTTCCTTTATGGCTGCACAGGAACTGTTGGCTGCTTGCCTTCAGTTTTTTTATATTTTGGTCTCCCGCCTAGTATGTTCTCGTGCAAGCATTTGATGGACATTTGATTATGCATTGAGGGAGTTCAAATTTCTGATTGTGATGATATCTAGAGTTGAGTTTAATTCTTAACTGCACTTACTTTCCTAAATTTTGTTCCTCTTGGAATCTAGAACTGGACATCAGAGAATGTGAGCATTTCTATTATTAGTCAGCCTATGAGGCCTAGTTATGGTCATGCATTAACCATTTATCAATCCTGTAATCTTCAAAGTTACTGGCATGTGATAAACTGTGAATCAACAGAGAACTTAGTGTGGTTCTTTTATTTCCACACAGTATAAGATGAGAAATTCCAATAGTAATATCAGATCGAAGGCACTTCTATAGCAGCGTGAGTTAAAGTAATTGACTTTAAAAAAGAATGTTGAAATACCACTTTTTGGTCACTATATACATAAATGCTGTTTTTGGTTGTTGAAATTAACACTATCCCTACTAAAAGACTTGTTTGTTTCTAGTGACTGACAGGTCCTAGAACAACTTCGATGTGATTCCATTTGAATTTTTACTTTATACCATCTGATAGGTAGATGAACTCCGTCGAGCAACCTTATCACCTTGCGTCTTCTTCTAGACTCTGTAATGAGTTTTGGATGGCCACTTCCTGGTTTCGTGTGCTTAACCTGCATGAATACTAAGTTAAGTCCACCTACCAACAAAATGGTCTTTAACGTAGAATACAGAAGAGCCACTTTAAGGGTATGTGGCAGTATCCTCCCTTTTTTATTGTTGCTTTCTGTGATAACTTGCCACCATCTCATTGAAATGATGAGATGCTCACCTCTTCTGAGCTTCTTGACACACCATTCTCTACAACCAACCCTAAGATCAAGTTATGGCTTGAGATTATTGACTAATTAGTTCAGAACCAATAAATATAATATCTATTTAATTATGTAAATAGAAAAACTATTTGTAAAAATAGCTGATGAAATATGCCTATCGTTTTAATTAATAAAGAGTTGGGAGATTGTTTCTGTGAGAACAGCCATGGCACATCCACTTCCAACACTTGTGTCTGATGTAGACTCGACATTCATATTTCTATGCTTGTTCTTCATAGATAGTAAGGTTTTAAATATCATAATCAATATGCATTCACAAGTAGTAAACGCTTTAGATTGCTTGATGCAAAGTTTAAAATATCGAAGTTGGTATTACAAATATCATTCAATGATTTATGGTACAGAAATCTGCAATAATTGGTTATAACACTATCAATATAGGACCAAATATTATGTGTCATTGTGTATTGGTACCTTAAAATCTAATACGATATTTTCTATATATATTGTTGTCAGCCGTTATTTAAAAACTTGTTCAATGGAAAAATAGGTTTAGTAACAATTTGACCAATGCACATCTAAAAATTGAAAGAATGATGGAAATTAACAAAAAATGCTATAAAACTATTCCTTGAGAAGTATCACAAGTATCATGTACATAGACAAATAATAAATGGTTTACATTTCTTAATAACATTATTTAAAATATCAGAAATCGATGTTGGATGTGATACATCAGCAATATCAGACCAATAGTATATTTATATTGTGCATTGTCTCATCAAAATTTGATACAATAATTTTTACTTATTGCGATATTCAAAATCTTGCTTAATGGACTGACAGATCTAGTAAGGAAGATACATGACAAATGCACATCTAAAAATTAAAAGATAATGAAATTAATTAAAAGATTGATTCTATTTCTATCCTGAAACAAAATGCAAAAAGAAGTGTTCAAAATGGGTTTTAAAAAAATTCTTATTTTTCAAAAATTTTCTGAGTCTTTTTTTTTAAATAGCATTTTATATGTAGAGGCTTGAAATCACGTTTTATCAAAATGATAGGGGGAACTTTGAATAGAATTTTATTGATTTTTTTCTCATGGACCTTTTGTATAAAATTGTAGTTCTTTATGGATTTATAATTCGTGGAATTGCATATATCTATTTATGCTGTCTCATTGGACATATTAAGATGTTGCAATTATTGTTTCCAATGGTTGGATGTATCTTAAATTCATGAATTGTATTAAATATTGCTATATATAACTGTAGATATTTGTTGCAAAGTTTAGCTTTCAATATCCATGGTCAGGTTATCTTCCCGTTTCAATCTCTAGGATTTCCAATCTATTCATTTTTTGAGAGAATTTCGACTCACCAGTTCCAAATGGAAAATTGGTGAATTTCAACTCAACATGGACTTGAAAATTTCCAATGGCAAATTTAGTTACCAACTAAAAGTGGATTTGGCAACTCGGCTAAACCCAAAATTCATTTCAATGGAAGTCCAGCTCTTGGTAACTAACAAGTACTCAATTAATTAACAGGTTTCGAGTTTTAGGAATTCTAGCAATCTATTATCTCATACTTTTTTGAACGGTATTAGATGCTTAAACAGTATTGACAAAAAACCATGATAGCTATGAGATAGGAGAATAAGGGACATCCATTTAGAGGATAAGCTACATCTTGCTTGCTCTTTCCAGTTAAAGGTCAGGCATTATCTCTGAGACGGAAATCAGAAATGAAAATCTGTATCAAGATACTAGATTTCCAAATTCGGTGTTTTAATTCTTGGGGCAGACTGCATGTAATGTTGAAAATAATACATTATATTGCATTATGATACCTAATGCAAATTCGGAGCCACCTAACAAACAAAAATAACTCAGTGCATGGTAACGGTGCACGTTTTATGTTATTTTATATTATTTTATGTTATGCTATGACGTTATTCATTGTTATTTTTTGAGTGATTTGCAAATTGTTGTTGATTATTATTTGAATTATTAGCTGATTGTTGTAATCTATTTACTTGATTGTTTGTTGTTTGCTTGTGAAATTGCTAGTTTGCTAATTTGCGATTACTTGTTGTAAGACTTCTTTTCTTATTGAAACATTTTACTTGTTGATACTCTATTGGACTCTTAACTAAACTGAAATGAAAAATTAAAATAAAATAAATGAGCATTACAAAATACAAATAACAATATTCGTGACAACGGAAACTGCAATAAATAAGTTTGAAATTTTATTTTTTTATTTGGTGATGGCTGAAATTATAGTTGCTAATTTAATTAATTTATGATGATAATGATAAGATCTATGAATAAGCATTCACCATAAATTTGAAAATTGTTTTGAAGTTGTTAGAGACAAAATAGTTTCTATGTATTATAGAATGTTTTTTTTTTTATTTTAGAATTTTTTTAATTTATTTTCAACTTATTAAGATTACTATATAGTTTTATATTTATTTTTATTAAACAAATAAGAAATCACATAATCTACGTTATGTATTACACTATATACAATGATATCTAATGGAGGGAAAACATTACGTCAACGTTTAAAATAGTGATAATCGTAAGATAACGTTTTGCATCCATTAGGTTACATTGCATATAGTTTAACACATAACATAATTTACATAATTTCTTACTTATTTAATAAAAGTTAATATAAAACTATAAATAATAATTTTTATAAATTGGAAAATAAATTTAAAATATTTATAAAAGAATATGAAAACATTCGAATTCTAAGTTTGTCACAAGCTTCAAAATAATTTTCAAATTTATCTTCATAAATTATATTAAGTTAGCAACTGTAATTTCAACCTAACAAGAAAACAAGGTTTCAAATTTATTTATTTCAGTTTCAGTTACCACTATTGTTGTAATTTATATTTTGTAATGATCAATTAATCTTATTTATAATTGTTCATTTCAGATCATCTGAGAGTTTAATAGAATCAACAGATAAGAAATTCTAGTGATCAGAGAGGAATTACAGTAAGTAACTAAGTAAGCAATTGCAAATTAAAAATCTAGCAGTTTCACAAGTAAACAAACAAGCAAACAAGTAACCATATAAAGAAATTGCAACAATCAATTAACAATCAAAACAAATAATCAACAATAATTTATAAATTACTACAAAAAATGTAAAAACAATTAATGTAATATAACTTAATATAAGTAAAATAACTAAAAAAAATACATCATTATGGTTTGCTAAGTTATTTTCGACTATTAGATGATACTAGATTTGCATTAGGTATGATAATGAAATATAATGAATTATTGATATGATCTAAATCGTGCACTCACAAATACAGGAGATCATCAAGTGCTTGGGAGTCAACTCATGATCATTGTTCACAGGGGGGCTATACTAGACCTAAAAAATACTTTGATGATAGGTTATAGTTGAAAGACATGGAATTTGATGTTGATTATAACCAAGAGAATTAAGTAATTAAGAGAGAAATAAAAGTGAATGAGAGAACTGCCCCAAATCTTTTCCTTCGTTGCTTAAACTCTAATTTATCATAACTAGATAGATACGCAGTCATATCTAGCCAGAAGGTTTTATTTTTAAGCTCAATAATATCAAAAAGTTAATGTTTTTTTAGTTTTATTCCAAAGTTAACGCTTTTATGAATTCTTGAATATGAGTCGAAGAATGATCTATTTGTAAGAATAAATAATCACCCAAAACCTAAGCATCACCATGCCTCAGTCGTCAATGGCACATCAAAATCTAAAAGCTAAGTAGTAATTATACTCTCAAAAAATAAACTATCAAGAAATCCAGTTGTCCAAAGTCATATTTTTATCGCAAGAGATAGGAAAAACTCATAAAAAATCATAAATCAAATAAAGCATAAAAAGAATTTTAAACTAAACCGATTCAAAGACTTACGGTTCGTCTTGTCACCCTTCACCAAACAGAGATTTTATGTTTATTTACAAAAAATGGATATGATAAATTAGAAAGTCAACTTATTTATATCTCTATGGATACGATAATTATCTCTATTAGAAAGTCAAATTATCTGTATCTCTATGGTTTATCCACAAAAAAAGAATATGATAAATTAGAAAGTCAACACATCAAGTAGATCTCTCAACTCAAAATTTTATAATAGAATAACAAAATTTTCTTCAAAAGTAATCTATTCAGTAATTATTCATGAAGTGAATACAATTCATATTTATAACAATTACAATTGTTTTAGTCAATCCCAAATAGGATTCAAGTTTCATAAAAGATTCTAGCCATTGCTTTATTCATTTAGAATCCAATTTGTATGTTGAATCGGCCCATGAGTCGTTGTTAACTAGCTACCAATAGCCCTAGTGGTTGGGCTGTCGGCAAATCCAATGATAATAGCTTTTTGATTGTTGCAAGTTTTTAGTTACCAATAGGGATATCGGTAGTCGATGATGCCACAAATATATAGCCCAGCTACCAGTAGGAACTCGAAGGTTATATTTTTTTTTTCCACTATTTTCTTGAGAATTTTTGGATCTTTAAATGTTGGAGCTCCTCGGCGAAAGTTTTTAATACTTGTGTCATCAATAAACCATAGTAGTTGTTTTAATATACTTCATTGATAGTTCATCTAACTCCAAATTTATATCTGAAACTACTCAATTTGACACATGAACTCACGAAAATAATGGGGAGGATAATCAAAGAATATGCAAGATCCGAGTTTCCTTGGTTACATATCGCATTATTTTCAATATTGTGTTACGTTACCATTATCGCTATCTTAAACATTGTCGTTCTTTTACCTTGAATAAACCTATAATCACTTGCAAGTAGCATCTATTTCGTAGTAGGGTTCTATTAACAATGGCCATTTCCTTTTTCACATGTCCACAAAAATGGGAATATTTAACAAATACTACAACATAAACTCTTGTGAAAAATATTGTACTTCAAAATTTTGGTGTAACCATGAGTATCTTGAGCATAAAGGTTTTCTTATTTTCGATAAGTATATGAATAAACTCAAGAAGCATAAGCACCCAAACGAACATAGTGGAACGACATAAGTGGGTAGGGAGAGTATTCTTCGATTTGTTTGACTTTGGATCTTCCATATGTTTGCTCATTTCTAGTTCTAAAGTTGAGGTAGAGTAAGGACACAGTGAATTGTTAAGTTGAGGTAGAGTAAGGACACAGTGAATTGTTAAGGGAGAGTACAATTAGAATCATTCGTGGTTTTATTAAAACAGTTAGTCAGTTACCTCCAGTAATTGCTTGACTAGACATTTAATGAAGTTCATCAAATGCTGTAATTAATTTTGATTTAGACATTTAAATTCTATTCCTTGGTTTCATTTTGTTATTAATAAGAATTTAAGTCGCAAGCTTCTTGTCACGGTTTCTTAGGTTGCGGAGACTGTTTTACAAGAGGGACATCCATTTGACTTCTCATTGATCATGCGGGTGGTGACTATTTTATCTAGCAAACCATTTGAAGAGCTCAAGGGTTTCTTATCCTTTGTAAGTTCACATGCACTCTGAATATGCTTTCTTTGTTTCTTCAAGCTTCACATAAATTGCATGTGTAATGTTTTAATAAGCAAATTATGCTGCGCATATAATTTTGAATGTCTAAAAGTGACCATGATGATTATTTGTCCTTCTGTGTAGGTGTATAAATCTGTAGCTGATGTAATTGGCTCTTATTCAAAGTGGATATCGTCACTCCAAAGTAACATTAGACCATTACTGTAAGAGTTCAGTGTCATAATTTATTAGGATCAAATTTTTACAACATAATGCTCATCTTCTTAATCACGAGTATTTTGCACTCTTTCAGTCTATTCTGTGCATCTGGGATTAAAGAATCAGTGTCCTCAAATGCTTGCTCTTCAGCCTTGCGGAAACTTTGTGAAGATTCCTCTATGATTATTCATGATCCACAGAATCTTGAAATTCTGATATGGATTGGCGAGGTATATTCTTTCTTCTAACTGTATTATGTGTACAGGATTTTATGTTATAGCTACAACATGAGATAGTTATGTACTATAATTTTCAATGGACACAATACAAGCTAGTTATGTACTAGAATACTCATCGGAGCTTTGCAATGTATAACCTCTTAATGTACATGAGCTTGACTGTGATTGCATCTCTTATCCAACCAGTAGCAGTCAGTTGCAATGAGGCTGAATGATAAAATTCATGTTAAATGACTGAAAGCATATTGAATTTGTCTGTTGTCCATTCTGTTTAAATATGAAGAGCTAATAATTCTAGCTGCCAGATATATAATTTCCTTGCAATTACATTAGGAAACTGAATTTCTCATAAAAAATAATACAAAAGAAAATCTTATATTTGAAGGGATTGCCCAAAAAAAAAATCCTTGTACTGATGACTTGAAATCTATTTCCTTCCCATAACCCTATATCTGTGGACAACTGTGCCTAAGCTGGATTTCATCTTTTATCTCTGAGTAGTTCCATGATATTGTAGTGTATAGTTGATTAGCAAGAGGGTAGACATTTCTCTTCATGCTTTTTACCATCTTGCAGCTTCTTTACATTGTTGAGATGCTACTTTGTAATTGTTATAAGTAATCAGCATTGTAATGACACTTAGTTTTGGTCCTTGCCCAGCATTTTAGTATCATAATGCAGTGACACTTTCCTCATTCCATGCATCAAACTGCTGGTGGCGTAATATGGTTTAACATAGAAATTAACACAGTAGGAATATGAGTTTAAAAAGTCTCCATGTGAAGATTAATTCTTCCATCATGCTCAAAAAGTCTCTAAGAAAAGCTTAATTTTCCCATTATGCTAGGAAGATATAATTATGCTTTTCCATATTATGCTAATCTAATCTCTTCAATTTGCATTTACTTTATGAAACAAATGACTTGAGTATACCTGAAAAACAACAAAATTACATATCTTTTATTCCAAATGCTTTGGAATATCTTGATTTTGAAATCAGGTTTGAGAGCTATAGTTGATATTATTTGTTTGCGATTGAAAACAGTGATTGTTTGCATTCGAATGTGTAGAATATGTAATGATCTATATGTAAATATGCTGATGTAACAGTATTTTTTTTTAAATTGAGAAAGGTCAATTCTTTCATACAATCACTGTTTCTCATAGCTATGCTTTTGGTAATGAGGTCTGCAGTGCACTTTTTGGGCCAGTGAATTGAAATATATGTGAATTTTACTTTTATGTTTCAATATCGCATCTTTTTCTAGTTAGTAATTAGTGCGATAATTGTTTTCACATTTTATTCCTGTTGCTTCATATCATATTTATCAAATTTTTGTCTATCCAGGACTTGGAGAAGAGGAATTTGTCACTAGAAGAAGAGGAAGAAGTTGTTAGTGCTATAACTCTCACCCTTGGTTCTGTGCCCAACAAAGAGCTAAAAAAGAGTTCATTAGCACGGCTGCTGTCCGCTAGCTATGGTGCCATTGGAAAACTAGTACGTATATCAATTTAACCATGTTGTTTTCTTTTTAGTATTGGATGTCTTGGCATCTTATTTATGTACATTTAATACTGTTTATTAATTGTGGTATGGTAATGTCTTAGCTAATTCATTATGTATTAAATATGATGTCCTGCTACAATATTCCCAGACTATTGGCTTTTGTCCATCAGCAGTAACTGGTAAATTTTTATAATATGAAACTGCATATACCCAAATAAATGTGTGTATTCTTGTAAAACTAAGAGCAAGCAACAGTTATTCCTGTGTTCTTAATTGATGAAGGAACTCTTTTTCTGTAAGGATCTTACCATATTGTATATAGCATTGAGGTGGATGGAAAAGGGAATTTGGAAAAATGGTAATTAATGAAAGAACAAAGGATAGTCGAAAGGATTTAGTTAAGGATTTAATTTCTGCACAAAAAATTAGCTTTTTTCTCTCTACTCTCATAATGCTGATCAAGATGTGAATCAAGCTTCTTGGTCACCCAGGTTAGGAGGCATGTGGTGCACATTGCATTTCTCATTGTTCAGTAATCTTAATTTATCAAATCTGTTATGTTAAGTTCTTCTGTAACACTCTCCACCTGGAATCTGGATAATAGAATACCGACAACATATCCTCGAGGAATAAGCTAAACCTCTGTTAGACTAACAATAGATAAATAATTCGTAATAAATCACGGATTCCTCCCTCAATAAGGCTAGCTATGATTATATTATAAATTCGTGAAAATCATTATAAATGACATTAATTCTTATCTCGCATTGGTTGTGGGACTATATGAGTTAGGATTATTACATTCTCCCTCCCTTTTAGGATATGACGTCCTCGTCAGGGGCATACGTCCTCGTTAGAGAGCACACTAATACTTTAACACTTCACTCCTCGTCATAGGGCACACGTCCTCGTCAATAGGCATAGTAACATTTTAATACTTCACTGGGTAATGTGAGATTGTAGAGATGGTCCTTATGGATTATAGATGTGGTTCTTACAGATTCAAGAGGTAGCCCTTACTGTATTTGTGAGGCACTTTGTTTCATGTAGTAATTAGTTTCATATGACATTTAATTTCATACACATTCGGTTGATATCTGGTACCACTAGTAACGCCTCTAATATGAAATCTGGATAGCTGAACCCGACAATATATCCTCGTAGGAATATGCTAAGGCTATGATAAAATACCAATAGTTAAAATAGCTTATAATCAATTATGGATTCCTTAAAAGGCTAGCTCGATTATTTTATGAATTCATGAGAATTATTTAAATTACACTAACTCTTCTCTCACATTCGATGTGGGACTATTTAAGGGATAGGGATATTGCACCTTCAGTAACAATAAGCAAGATCTTAAATATCAGCAGATTCCAATATGTATTGCAAATATCGTATGGGATAGTATCAGTTTTATGGTATCCCATGGGATATGACTAGTGTTCTAAATATTGGATACCGGTGATATACCGATCGGCCAAATTACATAACGGATACCGGACGAGACATCGCGATATGACTCTAAATGTCGTAGTGTTATATCGGTGTCATACCAGTTAAATAATAATCATATAATTACCTATATAGAGCATATTAAAACACATAAAACAAGTTTATGATACTTACCTTGGCCTATTTGCATTCTACTTATGAATTTGTAGATATCGTTTAGAACGTCCGCATATGAACCAAGCTATCAAGAAAACATCATATTAAAAATATCAATCAAATTACCCAATAAATATAAAATTTTAAAAAAAAAGCTATCAAGAAAAAAGAAAAGTGTTTCTATAATGCAAAAGTGATAAAATATACAACATTGTCTTTTAAATGAGTTTATCTAAAACATGCTAGAAACTTTAAATATCAATATTTACAACTCATTTTCTAGCTCGAATCAGACTCCGCTGGTTCATCCAAAGGCATATTTTGCTCATCATAATTTGATGATGAATTTGATGGTGATGACACAAATTCTTCTTCCTTATTATCTTCATCTGATACGTGCAGCTTTGACTTTGAAGATGAACATGCTTTCCCCTTAAGAGTATTTGGACTTGGATGCCTCAACTCTCACTCGTTCTTTTCTTTATTTTAGCACCCATAACAATTGAAACTTGTCGAAAGTTAATTGCTCTCAAGAGAAGACCTCATCAATACTAGTATCATATGGGTCGCCATTCTTCTGAGGTATAAACTATTCGGTGACCTTTTCTCTTCATTATAAGCAATGAAGAAATCTCTGTTTGGAATTGCAAATTTGTTCTTGAGCCTTACATTGAACTTGACGAAGACTAAGTCATGCAATTTTTTAGAACTTAGCATATTTATTTTCTTCGTATGCACCTAAATAAGAGATAATCATATGAAATTCGTTGAGAACATAGTTGTGTAGAAAAAAGAAATATCTAATAAACAAAGTGTTAATCGTAGTACCATCTCAAATATACTCCAATTCCGTTCACAACCCAAAGAACTAGTGGTCATACTCAAGATCCTCATTACCGTGGTACTTAGTTCGGGAGTATCTGTCCCGTAGAATTGCAATCATTGAGTTAACAATGAATATTTAGAAATAGATATTAGTTATATAGTTTCTTAAATTGAAAGTTAGTTGAATTTTGCATTTCTTAAATTGAAATGCATACCTGGATTAATGATCCTTTTTACGGCTGCTTTTGCAAAAGACATCCAAATGGTCCATTTTGATATTGATACATTGGAAGCTGACGTGCAATCTTATCAATTCTCTCATGATCATTTAGATAGAATCTATGCATCATCTCAACGAAACCCTTTATGAATGGCTCATTAGCATCAATCTCAGTCTGCTTCGCATAGTAGTAGAAAAGGTTTAAATGATATCCAGCTCTATGCAAAGGGCCCTTAAGTTTTTTCTCTCCTCTTATCAATAATCTTTAATGTCAGAAGATATTTTTTCTCTTGACCTCTCGAGCTTCGCTTATTTTCTCTTTCGCAGTCTCTAGGTCACCATAAAAAAAAAACCCATTGATGGGACCTTGTTCCCATCAACTCTGTCCAAAACTTTCACCAATGGAGTGAATACTCTTAGTGCAATATTTGTGTTGTCCCAAAATTTGTTGCTAGTAATTATTTCTGTAACCTAAACATTCAAAAAGATTTACAAAAATATTATGAATAATGTATAATTTAATATGTAAGATCAATTTATATTAATTAATGTAATTAATAAATATATACCTTCTTGTCTGCATCTGTTCTGGACAGAGCGCAGTCTGTCTACTCATCAGAAATGAACATATGCTGCAACTCTTTCTTCTCCCTTATTGATAATAAAGAGAGATGTGGCAACCTAGTTGTATCCGGCCTTATTAGTTCTCCACCAATCGCCTTCCTCATAATATCTAGGATTTGGTGTGGTTGTATATGTACACGGAGACTGATCTCCTAATCCTCATTGCACTTCAGATATGTTTAATTTTTTCAATATCCGCAAGCATTAAATTTACTGTATGTGATGTACACAAAACATGTTTGGATGTGTTAGAGCTAATGTATTTGCTGCAGCCATATTGTTCGATACATTATCTGTCACAATCTGTACAGTATTATCTTTGCCAATCTCATTCATTCTCCTCTCCACAAATTTGTGGATATAATTGCCATCATGCCTGTCAGAGAAAGCATTTTGTGATAATAAGAAGATTCCGGTCGAAAATGCACAACAATATTCATTAAACTTCTTCCTTTTCGGTCTGACTACGCATCGGTTATTAGACTGCAACTATTTGTTCGGCAACTCCGTTTGAATGAGTCAAGAGGTGCATTTGTCTTGTCGACTTCTCTTTAGAGGACAGTCTCGCTGAGCTCATACGGGCTGAGAGTCTGTAAATTTGGTCCAAACTTGCCAATGGCTTGGACCATCTGCATAAAGGATGGCAATGTAGTAAGATTAAATACAAGTCTCCCTTCATAAAAAAAAATAGGTTATGTACTGAACTGTATCGTCTCTATCCTTTTTTTTAGATGAATGGCACGGTATGCTATTTTTGGGCTGCTTCTACTGTCTCCTCGGCCGATCAAGTAACATCGGTTCTTTCCTCTCGCTTGACCAGATTTTCGAGTTAGATTACTCTTCTTCTCGAGTTGTCTTTTCATCTTCTTCTTCCCTGACACGAACTTCATTTAATAAATTTTGAAACTCTGTTGTTTTCCCTTCCTTTACTATTCTAGATTTATTTAACATAACCATAGCTTTCTGTTTTAAGTCATCAGGGATCAGGAGACAACCTTTGACATTCCGGCTTACTTGTCCTAGATATTCCTTCCTTCAAGTAGATAATGTCTCTCTCATATTCATTCTTACAAAAATTGCATTCCACCTTGTTAGACTTATTGGGTAGTTTCTTTCTCCAATCCTAAACCGGATCCTTGCCTCCTTTTTTCTCTTGGACAATAGATGTAGCAGAAGAAGTCTCCTTCGAACTATTACTGACCTCAAAATTAAAAAAAAAAAAGATTGCATCAAATTTAACAAAGATAGGTAATTACTTGCTATACCCTTCAACATCAACAAAGTACACTTAAGATATTAATTATCAAATGTACTATATACGTAAAGAAAATTAAAGTTTTGATTAAACAATTATTGAATTAAAAGTACTAAAATTTATCCAACGTACTATAGTCTATACACGTAAGGAAAACTAAAGTTTAAATTAAAAATTGTTTAATTAAAACTACATAAAGAAAACTAAAGATATTAATTATCCAATGTACTCTATTCATAATATAAATCTCATTCTCATGAATCTTATCCAATGTATTATATTATTATGTACTATATGCATATTTTTGCCACAAAAAAAAATAAAGTACATACTAGTATACTACATAGCCTATTAAGTAATAAATAGTAGTAGCTAGTAGCTGCATTACATTACAACATACAAACTAAACTACATGGCCAATGTCTTATAATTAAAAATTTAAAACTACAAAATTTTAGTATCAATTGACAATTAGATACATACGACATAGCCAATTCGGAAAGTCAACAAATCAGCGAACACTCTTCTCAAACACTCTCGTTAGTCAACAAATCACTGATTCACTAGTCAACAAATCAAACACTCTCCTCAAACACATCAAACACATTATATATCCTCACTAGTCAACAAATCACTCTCCTCAAACACAGTCCCAACATAGCTAATAAGAATAGGTGGATCACTGATTCACTGATTCTTATTGAATCAATGAACGGCCCAGTGAATCAGTGGGTCGAACACTGATTCACTGAAGTGAGCAGTGTTCAACCCACTGAATTAGTGGGCCGAAGTGTTGAATCCCTCTCTAATTAAACCAAAGATGCACAAAAATGAAAGATTTAAACACAAAAAAAATAATAAATTACTAGGAATCAAGTACAGTTTTAAGAGAAATTGAACAAATTGTAACCCTAATTAAAATTTATCAAGAAATAAAAAAATTGGCTTACCGGAGCTTCGAAACGGCCGGCGAAGTTGAGAGAGGTGGAGGAAGATCGTCGACGCTGATCAAAGACGACGACTGTGCTCGGAAGGTTCGAGAGATCCAAAAATAGCCACCGATTTTGTGCTAACCTGGGTTCGGAACTTCGTTGGTTGCTCAGAGACTGATCGGAGGGTCGAAGACTAACCGGAGGTTGATCAATGAGTGATCTGGAGGTGGATTTTGGAATTAGGGTTAGGGTTATGGCTTATTGTCGTGCGATCGGGGGGAGAGAGAGCGAGAGAAAATCAGGATTTTTTTCCCCCTCCTGACCCGTTAGTGGGGGTTTTAAGTTCCTAAGAGGTCGGGTTTTTAACGGGTTAACAGGTTTAACCTGCAATCAAAATCCATTTAAAAAAACCGATATTGCTTAATACCGGCCGGTATTTTCTTATCGTTACCGACCGATATATCGGCACGTGGTCGATATATCAGTCTATATTCGTCCAAAATGAGAAACGGTAAAACATACACTATCCCGTCTCGTTGCTTCGTAAATTCCGAGATACCGGCCGGTATACCGGTATTATCGGCCGATATTTAAAACACCGGATATGACCTTTTAGCAAAGCCTAGTCCGTAGACAGGGCGGGAAGGTGGTTAGCCGTTGAGAGCATTTGGAGTCAGATAAGGATGTCATTGGAGATGGAGGAAGAAGAAATTTTTAGATAGAATATCTTTCTTAGGTGCTATGTTTTGAAACGGGATAGTTTTTTTTTGTTTATGGAACATGGGGCTCCTTGAACTGCTCAAACATTGGTCCATAGTGGAAGTTTTCATGTGTGACATCTACCACCTTGAGATCAATGTCACTCTTTTTTCTCCCTGCTCTCTGGACATGTTTCCGCTTGTTGATTACTATTAAATGGCTGCAGAAACTAGATGTGCCATTTTCGTTCTATTTAAAGCTCTAGCTTCAATTGATAATTCCCAAGATGCTGCATACGTTCTAATGGATATACATATATACATATTGTTTTGACCATGTAAGTTTGAGGTTTGAGTATTATTAAAACTTTAATGTTCGTCAAACTACAAACTCCAAAGAAGATTCAAGTTCCAGGTAGAATATTCATTTTGGGTTGTTTGCTTCAACCCAATTTGAACCATATGACAATTTTTTCTTAAATAAAGAATTGTGAACTTAAACATAAACAATATTTTATTTTCCATGTGTTAATATGGCTTTATAGATCTTCTTCTCTATCAAACTTTAGCCATGCCTGCTTCTTTTGATTATAATTTGTTTATAGTTAAACTGTGTTTTATTATTCCATGAAATCTTAAGATATGTATTCTTTTCCTCTTTCAGGTAGATACAGATAGTGAGTACTCTTTGAGGCAAAATCCTGCTGCTTATACCGAGGCCTCGATCTCTGCTGTCAGGGGTCTATACAGGTAGGTTAGTAATTAGATAAGTTATTATTATCAATTTTTTCTGTTTTAGCACTTGCATAATATTTTCTTTATGCAGTAATAAGATAAAGATTCAGTAGTCTTGGTATAATGAATCACTGTCCTGGTTTACTAGGAAATTCTCGTCCAGTATCCATTTATTTTAATAAACTGATATTACTTGTGCTTAGATTTGCTGAATGAAATGGACTGATATATGAAGCAACGCAATTTCATTGTTACCAAGGTCAAAGTCATTTATCTGGACTTGCTTAGGTCTATCTTATTATTCTTGTTATGTAATTATATTATGTATCTTTTGTACTTTTTTTTTTCCCTTGTACATTCTTCTGTTGGACATCATAGTAATTGATTAACAACTATGACAGGTTCTGAAGGTTACATCATACTTATTTCTGGGCTTTAAAACTCTCTGTCAATATTGATTGGGGGCTTTTACCTGGAATTTTGGTTTTGATCAGTTTTGCTGATATGATTTGTTAGTTCCACTTTTTGTCTTAACATCAAGACAACAGTAACAACAAACAAAGCCTTATACCCAGGTATTTGGGATCAGTTACCAATTATTTTTTTTATCCATTTTGATCAGCTAAATGCCCAGGAAAGTCAGAAAAGACAGTAGTACATGTAATTCATGTTTTTGTGTCAGTAGTGAATCCATGTTCACCATTCATGTCCATTACATTAATGTCTGTTAACAGCTATAGAGGCATCAAATGTGTTCATGCATGTATTATGTATCATACACATACATGTACCTTTACAGTACATACATATACCTGTGTGGCATGGTTTTTTGTTGCCCATCAACTTAGAGTTTGTACCACCTATCAAAGTACATTGTTTGCTATCCCAATGGGTGATTCACACACACTTCATCTTGATCTCGGTCAAAAAATTTGTGAATGGAAAATTTGTGTTCTAACGGTTTCAAATCATTCGTATAACGGTTCCAAAATGGACAACTATAAATGTATCTTTAAGGCTCTTTAATTACTTTGTTATGAATGAACTTTAAGTTTGTGCCTGTCCACCATAGTAAATAACGGGCCAGAAAAAGTTTGTGGATTAAAAAGTTATGTTTTAATTCTTTTTAAAGTCGTTCGTCTAATCGTTTCAAATGAAATACAGTTAATATGGGATGAAAGGGACTGCATGATGGATGTCTGAGAAGCTTGCTGAATGTATCGCTTGTTATCCGCATACTTCTCATGATATTAAATCAAATGAAATATGTCGTTGAGAGGTGGGAACAATGAACTCTTACACCCATGCTCCATTTACATCCCCCCCCCCCCCCCCCCCCCCCCCCTCCCAGGTGTGTTTTTCCACATTTTTCTAACCTATTTAACTTGTTGGAATTAGATCAGGTTTATATCAAAATAATCATTGTCATCATCCAAGCATTAAGGGAGTTAACTTTCCAGGGAGAATACAAGCCTATGAGAGTAGCATCTTTTGCAAGTTTACTGTTTTAATCTGACATCAAGCCTCTGGGAGTTCATTCTATATTCCTAGTCCCAGCAAATATTTTCAAGAGTTGGTATTTCTAATGAAACTTAATGGCCTGATGATGTGCTAAACCTACTTTTGTGGTAAATTATTTAAAAAATGCCTTCCAAATTAACCTAAATGCAAAAGAATACAGATAAAGAGGTAACATTTAATATATGGAGCATAGTGTTAGCCAATGGTGCAAATGGAATTTTATTCTCGTGGATTCTAATAATTATATTATGATTCCAACAGATCCTACACATGAAGGTATCTGGGCGGTGTGATATATGCCTTCCCCTTCTCTTCTTTCCTCCTACTTGTTCTCTTTCGCTGTTCTTAGATCCTGTCTGTCTTTAGTATATCGAAACATATTCTTTTATTTAATCAATTAGGTGATCTGCTGTATTACACAGATAGTTCAAGGAGATGTACTCGTATCTGAAACTCATACTTAGATACTTGATGGGTACATCGGATATTTCTATTATGTATCAGAAAATTAAGTATCGCAAACATATTGAACATGAGCAATGGAAGTATCCGACACTAAACAAAAATCTGATGCATGAATTATTGCTTTTGCAATTCCATTTTACTTGTGGATACAGTTATATAATTAGTTCACTTTCTTAATAAAGAACTATCCTAACTAGTGACTTGTATGAATTTAGAAATCTTCTATGATACCTAAATTATTGTGTTTTTCCTAAACCATTTTAATGTCTTACTCATACCTGTTATAGATAAATAGTATTAATTCATGTTCATCTTTAAGTATATTATGCCATACAAAAAGTGTGTTCGTGTCTTGGAATTTTCATGTTTTGATATATATCCATACATCCATATAGTCCTGTAACTGCATCAGTACCCCCCTATTAGTGCAACCTAGGTGGTCAGACTGATATATCGACTGTGCCTCCTTAGCAAAAACTTGAAATGATGCTTTGCAATCATTGACGTAGATATTTCTAAACCTGTTAATTGTTGATTTATTATGTGTCATCTTTGCATACAATAGACTGAGCTCAAGATTAACAATCTGTTTCTTAGCTTTCAATATTTTGAGCACTGGTTTCTGTCTGGCTGAAAAAGAGATAATGACTTTAGGATGGGAGCTGTGTTTAGTCATCTAGCGACTCCCCCAACCGATCAGGCTGAAGATGACACGATTCTGGTTCTACTAGGAGCATTTTGGCCACTTTTGGAGAAACTCTTCAGATCTGCTCATATGGGGAATGGTAGTTTATCTGCAGCTGCTTGTTGGTCTCTTTCTCAAGCTGTCCATTCCTCAGGTACTTGCATGATTTTATTTTATTTTTTTTGCCTTGAGCATAGGTCAGGAACAGTTACGAATCTTCAGGTCATTTATCGAATTTGTTTGTATTGCAGGCCAACACTTTCTAATATTGTTGCCAAAAGCACTTGACTGCTTATCTGCTAACTTTTTGCTATTTCAGAACCATGTATGCTATATAAGAACAGGTAAGGTTCTTAATAGATTATAATGTTCCTTGTACTTAATCAGATCAAACCAGTATTAACCTACAAAATAGTGATTCCTTTTACATTTAGTTTCCTTTCTGGATAAATTTTATTAGGATACTGACTAGATTATAATTTATTCATCTTCCTTCAATTCCAGTATAAAAAATAAATCTGTTATTTTCTTTTTGCCTTTTAGACCCCTGTGCTTTCTGCCAGCTTACAGGAAGGTCGCTGATTGGTTTTCTAAATATTAGATATCAGAGAAATATTGACTGGATTGGAAAAATTCCTTGTCGGATATCATATATCATTATATTTCAGGATATTAACTATCAGATGTCATATTGGATGATACATATACATGTCATTATCTACATAAATCATTTCTACCACTTAAAATATTTCATGGGATACTTACATTGGCTATTTGTGTTATGCTTATGAATCTATGGTGACCAACTACCATATAAATGGAAAGAAAGTGAGAATTACCCACTTGTGATTTCCATAAATCAAGGATAAATATGCAGAGAGTTAAATAAATGTCCTTGGAAACATACAAGATTTCTAAGTTGGTTGGTCTCAAACTTGGATTGCATAGTCAAATTCTTTATGAGAATGCATCTCTGGTAAAACATTTGAACTTCAAATTTTCTCATACGAGATTTAAATGTTGTTGACCACTTAGTGTCCAGATACCTCTAATAACATGAGAGCATCCCAACTCATCTCTTGAGCTTGTAGGATACATTGCAGACTCACAATACGGCACTTTCCCTTCTTGCAATATTTATGATCCTCTTCAACTTTCGCTTCACTTTGCAACAAGCATTTCCTCTTTTCTGCTTTGTGGCTCTGGCTTGGTCTTTCAAAGTTAACCCAGCTTTTGATGATGCCTCGATTTTTCTTAGGGATGGTAATGAAGCATCTATGGGTCAATTTTTGACTCATCTTATACAAAATTTTAAATTAAAAATAAAAATTTCATTTTTCTAATTTAAAATTTTGTATAGGAAAGGCCAAAAATTGGCCTGTGGACGTATCCATTACTATCCCTAGTTTTTCTTTTTTCTTCTTTTTTTTTTTTTTTTCATTCTAGCATCTCATCTTCTCTGTAACTGGCTTATGGTCAATTAATGTATTCAATAATTTCTTTAAATTCCTTCCGCTGCTATAATTAATTTTGCATTAATCGAGATAGCATAAAATAACTGAATGCTCATTAAGGGGACTTGGATGTAGTTCCCATTTGAAATATAAACTTATTTTTCCATTTTAATATTCTTGTCGAACTTTGCCTGACTGGAAACTGATCTGATAGGAAACCCAGAGATTGTCCCATTATTATACAAAACTAGGATGATGAATTTTAGTTTTTGTACTTTACTCAAATATTTCATGGAGGCAAGGTTCATCCTAAGTATCTGTTTGCTTGTATTACAGTGACAAACGATGTGTATGTTCTTGCTCATTATCGTGCTTTTTTGCTTCTTAATTAGGATATAATGCTAATGTAATTACCATAGTTCGCTAAGCTCCCAACTTATTTTCAACATAAACCAGAATATTTATATGCATTTCGTATCCTTTTATTTCGCTAATGCTGAATTCTAGGTCTTTTAAATCATTCTGTGATTTCTTTCACTTTTAACTTTGGAAACTTTATCAGCTTCTGTCATTATTGAAGAATTTGGTCACCGAGAAGAGTTTGGATCTTTATGCATTAGCACATTTGCGAGGTTTTCCTCTGCAGCATCAGTTACCGCTCTTAATTCTTCTTACATTTGTGACCAAGAACCTGATCTAGTGGAAGCATACAGTAATTTTACATCCACATTTGTTCGCTGTTGCCCTAAGGTCATAGTTCACCAGCATTTTGGAATAACATTTTCAAGTACTTTATAATTCATTATTCTACAGGATGAGCTGAATGCTTTATCTTTGTGCACTATGTCAGAAGGTTGTTGCTGAATCTGGGTCATTACTTGAGGTATCCTTTCAAAAGGCAGCTATATGCTGTACAGCCATGCATCGGGGAGCAGCCTTGGCAGCAATGTCATATCTGTCCTGTAAGTATTATATTACTACTTTCATTTGTCCTTTACCATGAACTTTGCTGTCTTTTCATGTATGATACCTATCAAAAAAAATGTCTGATACCTATTTTGGCTTAGACTAAGAACCGATTTGGCTTTTTTTAATGCTTACTATGAAATAATCTGATTGTCACTCGTCATGCCTATACTATGCGTTCAACTTTGCTATTTTAATATAATGATGTCCCCAATGTAGGTTTTGTATGCCCTGCAGGTTTCTTAGATATGAGCGTCACCTCCTTACTGGAGTCTTTGGCTTCTATGCATGAAGTATCATTAAATTCTGTGACAGTTCAGGTTTTATCTCGCAGCGGGGAAGGACTTGTATCCAATGTGGTATATGCCCTACTTGGTGTCTCTGCAATGTCAAGGGTAAAAATCTGTCTCTTTCTGAAATTTGATTTTCTTTGTTCAACTATTTTTGTCAGACCAGTCTCCATTGGTTCTAGATGGTTGGATAGCTATTCACCCCTACTAGTGTTGAAGACAGACAAATGATTTGGAACTTACCATGTCATTTGCACTCCTTTTCTTTTGACAAGGAATTCCTATTGGTCATTGAGTGATTACTTACACAACTTAATATACATTTCTAGCAAAAGAGAGAGAGACTCAGTAGCTTGAATGTAACCTTTGGTTGCTTTTTGGTGATATTATCTGTCATGCAGAAATATGTATGTACAAGCTACTAATTGTTAAATTACAGTGTAATTATATAATTATCCATTGATTTTTGACATCATCCAACTCTGTTGAAGCGATATCGCTGTTAGATTCCAAACACTCCAAAATGAGAGGCACCTTGTTTGTATGACTTAAACCACTAATTTGTATTTAAGAATCTAGTGACAAGTTGAGAGAAAGGATACACCTGAAATGAAGCGCTTCATTCTTTTTATCCTGAAATTCTGCATACATTAATTTCTGCTGATTTGGGTTTAGTATCTGTTTCCCAGCTCAAAATATGGATCTGCAGTTTTGTCCTAGCTCCCAAAAAGATTTTGTATTACTCCCAAATCTTTATACTGATGGACTATGGGATCAAACAAACAATCTCAACAATCTGATATTTCCACCATCAGTAACAGCAAATCTTGACCAAGGAAATTCTTAGCAAGAATTCTACAGTCATTTCAAATTTCAATATACATAAATTAACCAAGTCTGATAATAATTCCTTCCACCATGTCAAACGTCAGTATATAAATATCCAGTAGAATAAAATCAATATAAAAATAGTCATATACCTAAAAAAGTTAATCAAACAAATTCCGTTCTAAGAATTTCCTTTCGTCTTACTTCACAAAATCAAATGCAAATTCCACCTGTAAACACTAAAGAACAAATGGAATGAGCGCCCATGGATCATCGAATGGCTGCTCATATACATATCATAGCTTTAAAAGTTAAGATGGAATAATATTTCATACTCAAATAGTTGTCTCTAATTAACAAAGTCTAATGAGCTAAAGAACATTCTGATGATAAGATAAGAAAAACAATATCAAAATAATAATGTTCCGATCGATCTTTCAAACTAATCAAATATCAATATGTAAACTTTTTCAAAATAGTCAGCCATCACCATACCCACTAGGGGACCAAAGGATAGATTTACCCTAAAGGCCGAAATCCCGAAGGATGACTATCCATAAGCCAATAATCCTGTAGGATGAACACGATAAAATTTTGATAAATGTCCAAAGGCCAAAACCCCGAAGGACCGTTTGCTGATACCTGCATCATGATCCTCAATTGGTGTTTCTCTTATTAATCATCTACTTGCACTGTGCGTTAATTCTTTGACGAGATCAATTTGTACAAGAAAGATGTAGATGGAACTGCAAGGTTTGGCATTTGCCTCCTGCATTAGAATGTATGTAGTGCGATTCTACATGAGCACAAGGGACTATATTGTCATTAAAGAGCTTATTTTTTACAGTTCAACTGTGCTCAATAGAAGAAGGGAAGTGATTGCATCCTTAGATTTTAGTCTCCTTCCCCCACTGTGATTTGCTCAAAGCCCGATGATGTCTTTGCCAATATTTATAAAGGAAAAAAAACCAAAGAAAATGAAAAAACATAAATCTGTTACTAAATTTTCTGTAAGATTGGGATTTTTTATCTTTTCACATGTTGCTTTTTGCAGTGTAAAATGGACCTGTGTGTTCTTTCTCTAAGTTATTAGAAAACTGCTGTTATTTTAGTTCACAAGCATCTTGCTTCATTAAATATTTGATCGATTAGGAATGGCAGGTTATCTGTTGCTTTTTGCAGTGTAAAATGGACCTGTGTGTTACTTTCTCTAAGTTATTAGAAAACTGCTAGTATTTTAGCTTACAAGCACCTCGCTGCCTTAAATATTTGATTGATTAGGGATGCCAGGTTATCTGTTGAAAGTATATTCTCGAAAGGGCATCATTTGAACATTAGCAAAATGTCCCTATAATTGCTAATTCCAAATAGCTAATATTTATGCAATTTCTCAATAGGTCCACAAATCTGCAACGATCTTGCAGCAATTGGCAGCAATTTGCAGTCTGTCTGAGAGAACCACCTGGAAAGCAGTTCTTCGTTGGGATTCCCTTTTTGGATGGTTACAGTCTACGGTTTGTACCCCCCCCCCCCCCCCCCCCAACAACTCTCTTCTCCCCAGCATCATACGCACTCACACTCAATCATAGGCAGAATTCATGCCTCGACTCTAAATGCATCTAATAAACTTTTATGCATGATATGTAAATAGTTGTTTCTGTAATAGACTTTTACGCATGATATGTAAATCTCTCTCTCTCTCTTACACACGCGCGCGCGCGCACACACACTCATACATAGGCAGAATTAATGCCTTCTCAATGCATCTTATAGACTTTTATGCATGATATGTAAATAGTTGTATCTCTCTCTCTCTCTCATGCACAAACTCATACATAGGCAGAATTCATGTCTTAACTCCCGATACTTCTAATAGACTTTTATGCATGATATGCAAATATTTGTAATACCCTGGACACAGCTCTTCTTCCATTGTAATGTGTTGGTCCTAATCCATGCAGCATAAAAAAAAATGCAAATATAACTCTTACCATAGATGCAAGACAATGCAACTGATGAAACTGTGAAAAGATTGCATTAGTAGGAAGGGACAGTGCCCCTATCAAACTTTGGTGAGAAAATGTTGAGAGAATGTGTTTCCATTTCTCTATGATATGTGGATACAGATACAGATATAGTAATCTGACATGGAGACAAGGTTTAAGATAGTGGCAATTCACAATATCTGAACACGAGGACATAGCTATATATGTGTATTGTTTTACAATATGTTAATATCTTCAAGTATACATATTGGGTTATTTTTTACACAGGTAGAATAGTAAAATGAACCATAGTGTATTTAGTCCTTTGTCAAAATGATAGCATACATACTCTTATCTTAAATATTTTTATTTAAATGGAGGTTTCAACATTTATAATTGTCACGGGTATCATTTCTGACATGGCTGAACATGACACTTTTTATCCTGGGTGAAGTGTCCTACATATAGAAGTTTTTATTACTATAAAAAAAAATAGTAAAGGCCATAGGTTGGTCTTGAACTTTAGGACTTCCAATAACCAAACCTCTTTGCCAACGACCAGGTCTCAGTGGTGGGAGAGTTGGGAAACATAGATTAGCAGTTGCCATATAGCCAGTTCTCTCAAGTATGAAAACAAGTTAAAAGCAAGTCCCTCCACCCCACCGTCTCCCCCACCCCCAACACAAAAACATAATTTCTTTTGTAAACTAACATAAATCTAGGCTCTTTTTTCCTGGGATGTAAATGTAATAGCAATTGAAATGGGTTTTTGAAGCTGAGCTTGTGTTTTCTTATTTTGTTTTAAATACAAATACTGTCAAATTTCCTTCACTGAATTTGATTTCTTCAACGACCAGAAAATTTAGGTCCTTCCACAGATAAAAAAAGAAAGGTTATCTGTTTATTCACATGTGGATTCAAAGAATGTCAATTGCAACTGTACTGCCAAAAACTCATTTTCTACAATTAGAGAGAATATAGTGGTATGTGACTGACCTCAAGTAGATAGGATCTTTCTTATTCCAGTACATTGAAATGTAATCAACTGATGCAAATGCAGAAGTTACTTTTCTATTCATTTCCAGCATTTAATTGGTACGATTCAGGAATTTTTCCATGAACATGCTGATTGGTAGCAAGATCCAGGGAATGCACCTAATGCCAACTTCATTTGAAGTACTAGGAAGAAACTGCTGTTTTATCAGTTCCCCTTACATTTAGGGTCTTCCTTCTTTGTGCGAGATGACTGACCCATAAGATTTTATCAGGTGCAAACTCTACCCTCTGAGTATCTAAACCAAGGGGAAGCAGAAACTATAGTTCCTGCATGGATGCAGGCTCTTGCTCATGCCGCAGCAGATTATCTTGAGAGCAAGACCAGTGATTTTGGTCGAAGCAATCAGGGGCACATGCAAGGGAGAGGAGGAAGAACTTTGAAGCGCATCATTAGAGATTTTGCTGATAGCCATCGCAATGTTCCCAACCACACATGATTTCAGCACAGATAGTTTCCTGTTCACACAATTCGTTGATGATTCTTTTGCAGTTGCTTTTGTAGCAGAAATTGTACATTGGTGCTTACTACCCAGCTCAGTTTTGAATTCAGCAGCTGGCTTCTGTGGTCTTTTCTCCGACCAGACAGATGGTGTACAGTTGGTTCATATTCCCTAGTCACTCGCTTGATGCTTGAACTGTACAGAGGCATCACGTGCCCAGTGGTGTTAAAGTGCGGCTGTTTCATAGCTTGTACATAATTCCTTAGATTAATCGGCAAAGCTTTACTTGACAAACGGTGACAAACCTGATGGTGATGTTGACAATGAGAGCCTCAACTAGGCCCTTGGCATCCTCAAGCAATATAATTCATTAACTTTGATAAATTGCCATTAATTTCAGAAACAAATCCAATGGATTTTAGTGCTGTCTGCTAGTTCCTCGTGGTGTCAATGTATCTTAATTTTTCTCTCTACTTTTTCCTTGGTTTGAATTTGTGCGTAAGATATCTCAACTTTAAGATTTGGTAAAAGCTCAACTACGATAGTTGAGAGTATTATTAGTTCATGAATGTATATTGTGAAAGCATGTTACTGCAGCCGGTAACATCCCAGCTTTCCTAAAAGGATGGTTCTGCTTCAGGTCCAAATGTACTTGGATAGTTAATCAGACTTGCTTATCAAAAGAACAAAGAAATCGTGACTGCTTTTAACTTGTTGGAAGTTGAACTTGTATTTTATCTCGTCTTCTAATTTTTCTAACACATGATTCGTTAAAACTTGCTTTGTCAACAAGAAATTGAGATATATGAGGTAACCAGAATTCCAAGTTAATCAACTGTAAAAAGCACAACTAAACCAGTGTAAGATTCTTTCCTTTTCTTTTGTTCTCGAGTTGCCAAGCTCCATGGAGGTAGGTGCCCAACTCTGACAAACATATGAACGGAGTAAAAATTCAAAACGTAGCAAATTACAAGACTGAATCGATAATTCATTCATGGAGTAAACATGCATCAAGGTTCTAAATTTTTCATTGGATCTTGCTCACAAACAAAACCACGAGCGACAGTCTAAAGTAATCTTCCAGACCCCAGGCTTTCACAGAAGTTCAGTTCTCATGGTAGGAAAACCAATAATGTGTCTTTTTCCCTTGTAAGCATTACACTAAAAAAGAAAAAGAAAAAGCTTAGAACCTAGCAAGAGATTATTTTAGCGGAAGCAAGAAAGAATGTGCTGTGGCAAACAGCATCAGTAAAGACAACCAAATCTGATGGTTTTGAAAATTGAAAGGCCAAAATAGTATCAGACCAAACAATAGAGATGAGATGACAGACTAATTCATCCTTAGAAATAGGCATTCGCCGGAGCTTCATCACCGTCGAGCTACCTTGTTTACCCTGCTTTAGCAAGCTCCTCAAGTCTCTTGCTTATTTGAGCTTCAGCAAGACCATCAAAGCGAACGCATCTTTCTACGCCCATGTCTGCCATACAGAAGAAACTATTATTGCCAAGAGTTATCATAAAGCCCAGTCCTCCATATAAAAAGTAACAATAGAAAGAAAGCTAAGTATGTTCTTCATACATGATCCGAGAAATCGCTCCAGCCAATGAGAGACGGATATTTCTATTGGCACTACAAGAAGAATAGGATGGCCTACCATACAACGTTTCCTCGTAAGTTTGTATGCATAACGTAGATATTCTTATTGCTTCACTATTATACACCATTTATGGACCATCTGATTAAATAAATCAACTTCCTCCCGAGACAGCTTAGGAGATGAGATTCACAAGAATGATATGTCTAAAATAGAACAGAAAAGGCGAAAAATTAGTATTAACATTTTAAAAGGGGGAGTCTGATTTTTGGAAACAAGCATTGTGTTTCGACGAAAAAGGGACAACATTATAATTATGTTAGAACAAATGTAATCAGTTTTATGAGATGTTAATATAGAGACAGCTTCAATGCTCCCAAAAAAAAAAATTACAAGAAAAATTACCACTGGAAACAATGATAAATAATGGAAACTTTTTACCTGAGCACTCTTTTAAGGGATGGCTAAACTGTTTTGATGGCATAATAGTAAATAAGTTTAACATTTAAGCCTTGTTATTTCCCTTTTATTTATTTATTTTTTTGCTCTCCTCTTACCCTCAGTTCGTACATCTTTTACTTTGATCTTCATATTTGTTTTGGTTTCTTTCAAAAAAAACCTAATTTCATGTTTTTCCTTGTGATTATTTCAAGGATTTTTTTAAATAATATTATTTCAATAAATAATTGAATATTTAGACCTCCATATAAAATATTTTAAATATAAACCCCCTCTACAATGTAAGCGCTACCTCGAACCACTGCAGGTAAGAAAAGCGAAATTTACCTAGTTGTGCTTGCTAAAGCTTGTTCTTGCAATCCTCACCCCGATCGCATGCAATCTGAGCCCAACCCAAGAAGTTGCTAGATGTGGGTGGGTGGGGCTGGCCTCAAAATGCAGTCTTGTTTCTACAGCCAAATTTGGTAATTGCCGCTGTGTTAGTCAAGCACGTCCCACAGGAGCTCCAAACATCTTTATCCTTCTTTTTATTCCAAACCATTGGCGGTCCTAAAATTTTTACAGCGGCTCTCTCTCCCTACTTGAGTTTTTATTCCCATCTTCATCTCCCTGCCCAATTGCTCCTTCAGATCACCAGAATCTGAAAACATTTTTACCTCCAAACTCTTACATCACCTTCGTTACCTGCTTGAGATCTATTCCCATCTTCAGCTTTCCTCTCCTTTCTTTTCATCATTAACTCCTTTCTTTATTTTTTTACTTTTTTTTTATCAGAAATTAATGTTTGTTAGATGGTTAAATTGTAACACACAATGATTAATGCTTTAAATTAGGAATTTGTCATTATGTGATTTTCTTATAATTCGTAGTGTTATTATTTATAAATTCACAATTTACGATTAATTAGGTATACTGGTGAATGAATGTGTCCCTAGAGGCAAGCTAATTATCGATACGGATAATAGACCAACTTATGTGAATGGGATTAGCACAATCGATCCAACTTAGAAAACTGATCACAGAACCAAGGTTTTAAATATCGGCTATACCAGATATAAAGGATTGGAAAATTTTATAACAGTTATCGTTATCGGAGAACTATCGGTGATATTTTTCAAATATCGAATGTCAATTTTGGAATGTAAATATTCGTGCATATATCATAGAAAATAAATATTAATTAGATAATTAATGCATATATCATTAAAAACTACATAAAGCATCATGTGGGTGTGGGTGTGTGTGTGTCTATAATCTAAACTATCAAGTGTTGTACTCCTTGAAGACTAGAGCTTGTTTTTACAACTCATTATATGTAAGCAATGGTATTTTGACCTAGCATATGCCTTCTAAACAACAATTTGAGCTTCAATACTTGAAAATTTAAAGATGAAGCTGTTATCTCAGAAACAATTGACGAACAAGCAATTAGAAATTAGTGATGCCGTCCAAATTCTCCCTTTGTTTTTCTTGAACTCAAATGGCATGAAACTCCTAAATATGCCCATTTATTATATTACCATAAGAGAAGATAGAAAATTAAATAGTTTGTTTTAAGATAATTAGATATGCTGTCTGATAATTCTAATGGATCTTCAGTTTCCTGAGTTTGTGCACATGCATTAGAATGATCCTTTAAAGATAGTTTGGATGTATGTCTCTATGGGCTTGATAAAGATTGGTTATACACATTTATGTTTAGGGGAACAACACATGCAATAGGAATCTCCCAAGTCTGTCTAGCTACTATGATTTACACTCAGTTCTCTTCACGCACCGTAAAAGTTATCAACCACACTTTCCCAAATTGTTATCATTTAAAATCTATCAATTCTACAGGGACATGTCTTCTTCCTAAAAATCAACTTTTATGTATTATATTCGGTCCACCAAATTTCATCGACTCATAAAACTACGGCCAAATAGATGCATTTTTTTTTTTTTGTCTTCACATCAATGTCTAATATATTAGACTATTAAATTATTAATTCCAATTCATTTCATACTCGAACTTATCATTAACTATAATTATATTATAAAATAAATTGATTGCTCAACTATCAAAATTATCATTCGTCATTAAATTCTATTGCATCTAATATCTTTAAATGAATGTATTAAATTTCGACAAATTTAGATATAGTTTTGAGGTACCTGTTATACGATGTTTTATATAATATTAGCCAGATATTGCTGATATTTCTAATATTGTTGATACAATATACTTGATTTTGTTGATTTTGCTACTGTAAATGATCAACCAATACAGTATGTTGATACTGACTCCAATATTTTAAACCCTGCTATAAATTGATATTGACTTTTGAATTCTTACATTCATTATATTGTAATTGCACAAACGGATGAGGGTGCTAGGTAGGGCTTAGGATTAATAGGATCATAGTTGAAGGAGAGGCCAGAATTAAGGACAGGCCTAAACAAAAGTGCCAATAGTGAGGGAGGATAATGATCCTTTAATGAAAATTACATAACTTATATTATACATTATGCTATATACTATAACCTAACAATGGCAAATGTTATGTTACCGTTATCATTATTTTAAACATTAGCAATAACTAATACTTGCCTCTTCCTTCTACTCTTTATCCTTGATACTGATAGCAACCATTATATCACTCTCTCTCTCTCATGATTGCCTAATGCTCCTCTTTGTTCCTTTTGTCGTATCCTATGATATTCTCATGATCTTAACACTCGAACGAGTTATTTGAGTTTAGAGTATTGGTTTTATATATTTTCACTCCTCTTCGATATTTAAACTAAATGTTCGTGCAACTCTCTCTCTAGAAGCCTCCATTTTCTACTTATCTTATTTAATATTTTATCATAAAATTGACAACTATTTTTCTTGCTTAGTAAGTAAAAACGTTCAACAACTCAACATAATTACTACACCTGTATTTTGCATATCTAATTTCACATTTCTCATATACACTCTTACAAAATTATGCTTTGTTTATCAGCAATCAAAATCCAAAATAATCAACTCATTACATCTCTATACCTCTTATTGTTAGTGGGTGAAAACATATCATTTACCATTAAGTACAATGTCCTGAAGTGGTAGTCATACAAAGAAGGATATTCTTGATCCCCTGAACAAAGTTTTTTAACTTAGATGAACTTGCATGTATAATAATTAGGCCACACCATAAGATGTATACTAGTACAATCTATTTCAAGAATAGTTTATTCCTGTTTCCTAATTGTTGATGTGGTCTATTATTAATATCCAATCATGAGCCTGCAGAATATGTGTATATTTTCCTACTTGGCCTCAATTCCAATGCTTATTTCCTTCATTAGGAGCAGGATTAAAGTAATCTATCTTCAAATCCTCCCTGATATTTAATTGCCTGTCACCAAGATAGCAGTGGCCTTTCTTCACTTCTTAAGCAATGTAGGATTATTTTCTTTGCTGAACTGGGATCACATGTCCATAATCAAAGGCATTGCATAAAATTGGTGAACTAAATGTTTCTTTTAGTTTAGGACTTCAACAGCGGCGGCATATGTTATAGGTTATAACAAAAGAAGAGCCAATCCAAATATATGGATTGGATGTTTTCAATATATGACTTCAAAAATACTGTCATTATCTACATTCAAAGTCATGATTCTCTCAACCTTCAAAAAATTAGTATTTAATAATTTTACAAAAATTATTCATTCTTTTCTTTATGGAGATAAAAAGCCAAAAACAAGGCAAACCACTGAGCAATTGAGAAACATTTTCTTTTCTATACATTCCATCTCCAACATTTAGGGATGGTAATGGACGCGTCCATGAGCCAAATTTTTGCTCTCCCTATATAAAATTTTGAATTAAAAAAATAAAATTTTCATTTTTAATTCAAAATTTTGACGGGCCAAAATTTGGTTCGTGGGGACGTCCATTACCATCCCTACCAACATTATACATGAATCAAAATAAGCATGTACTTAGAGGGAGGTCATAAAAATAATACCACTAATTCGATGGGATGGAGAGATCAGGACTGATAGAATATGAATTGGAAAAGCAAAGAAAAATCAAGTTTGTAATGAGCCATATCAAATTGCTAAATCACTTGACCCATGGCATCCTATGAGATTGATTCATTGAAAGGCTCATGAGCATTTTGTTAGATCAGAATACACATAATCCTAATTCAGATCAAATAATAATAAGTTTATTATTGAGGCAGAGCACAATCCATTAAACTATTGGTTGTTCTTAAATTACTAGAATTTGTTATTTCCTATTCCACATCTGTCCTTAGGATATATTTTTGTTCCTTAATCTTCTGGACTGTATTTCTTTACCATCTACACTATCCCATTGTTTTATCTCTATTTTATTTTTTTTTTACCTGACTGCCTTTCATTGGTTTTGTTAGTTGTCCCTAGGTTCTCCTCATAATAGTCTAACCCAACAAATAAAAATTACATGATCAGCTACATACACAAGGAAATAAGGAACTAATAGATTTTAAAAAATGGGTAAGAGGACAGTTGGAATGGAAAAACAACGGGTTCCTTGGTTTACATGGCTTGACATCACAATACTTGGTAGTTCAACAGATTCACTGTGTCTAAATATGAAAGGCTCATAACAAATCCTAAAGTCTTCACCTGTTCATGTCATCAATGCCTTAGCTTTCCATCTGTTTAGACCTGGGATAAAAGCTCTTGGCAAACATCTTTTCCAGATAAGCAATTAATTTCGTCCAAATAAAAGGACCTATAACATAGTTTCTTATTATCCGCTTCCCAAATCAACCAAATAGGTGAGATGCAACGTTTTGAAAAAAATGCACAATACAGCTAACTTCAAAGTATAATAGTGACTATTCAATACATAGTTTACGGGGTAAAGCTCTAAAATCCAAACTGTGGAGAAAGCTTATGATATTTCATCCGAAGCTTATAATATTTGATATAAAGTTACACTTGTGTGCTTTGTGCACTGCATCAACATAAAGATTTTCAAAACCCCAACGTAGGTTTTTGCCCATAGCTTATTTCAAGTGATGTAAGAATCTTGACCAATTATGCAATTCATTGTCATTGCCAAGTATTTTAGTTTTTATATTAAGACATCTCTTGCGTCCTAATTTCCATCTGAAAGTCCCTACTCATATTTGCCTATTCCCATTTTCCTTTTTCCATTTAAATTAGATAACATAGGTGCATATTAGAAACTTTACATTATTTACGTAATATATACAACATATATACATAGTATACTTTGTATTACGAAAACAGAAGATTCTTGAAGATGCATTTTTCTTTGCTTTGCTCCAGGGGTGACGCATTCTTTTACACTTCCGCCTTTTCACACATTCATAACTGCCAATCAACCTAAGAGCACTAAAGAGATCACTTAGCTTTGCTTTAAGAGTACGCTTTCGCGTTTTGAAACATTCATAACCACAATCAACATAAGAGTTCCAAATACCATACTATAAAATTATAATAAGGTAAAAACACGGATAAAAAAAATTATAATATGGCGGCAAGATAGTTGTTGAACTATAATTTATACTCTTGTCGGCAATCAAGAGAACCAAGTATCCTCTAAACTTAGTGCAAAGGCAAGATCCAGGAAGCAATTCTCCCAAAGAGGAGCTCCCTCTATAAAGCTTAAACCTTTAATGTTTAAATAAAAATTATACTGCTAGATTTCACAAAATACAAGCTTAAGGAATTACCGTATCTGGCCCAGATCTGAGGCTGAACACCGCTGCACTCGCGGATCAAGATGGGAAGCTTAGGGTTGAGGGTCTTCAGATCTTTGTAGTTCTTAGATACAAATTCTCTGCACAAATTTTCATTTTTTAAAATTAAAAGATAACAAGAAATTGATAGAGCAAAGTTAAATGAAATAGACTAAATAGCCCATCACAGAGTTTAATCCCTAAGATCAAGATCGGTATCATATCAAATTTTGACCCTGAAAATAGAAATGAGATTGTACCTAGTCTGAACGCTTGCAGATGAAGTTTTGCAGAAGAGGAATCGGAGCTCCTTCAGATTTACAGATAGCTGTTGTCTCCATGCCATCTCTCTCTCTCTCTCTCTCTCTCTCTCTAATGCTAGCAACGCTCTCTCTCTCGATAAGCAGCGAGGGCAGGCTGGCAATTGATGCTATAGAGAAGGGTAGGGAAATTCTAAATGGGCCCACCCCTTTGCACAGAAATTCAGCTTGGGGGTGAGCAAATTTCCCGAAAAATCGATCCGAACAGCTAAACCGAACCGATTTAGTTAGATTTTAAGTTCGGTTCGAATGAAAAACTGAAAATTTATTCGGATATTGAATCGGATTTCAGTGATATCAGCGACAATCGAAAAAAAAAACCACATTTGTATACCCATTAACCCTTCCCGACCCGTAACCCTAATAAGAAATGAATTCTCTCAATCTCTCCCCCCCAAGTCTCGACTTCCTCTGAAATCAAAAATCCCCAAAATCTCGCATTTCCCCACTCAAGCAAGGTATGAGAGCAGAGGGAGGAGAGAGCTGATTCCCCCATTCTCTCTCTCTCTCTCTCTGCTCCTCCTTCTTCAACCTCTCCCATCGCCGTCACCGGCATCAAAATACCTAAAAAGAAATCGAATCAGGAAAAATACAATTCCTTGATAATTATTATAAATACCTTCTCCATCTCCCCCAATTTCAACCCGTCGCCTCAAAATACACCTCTCAGTTCTCCTCCTCTTGCTCCATTCATCACTTGCTCTCTCGCTCCCCATCAACAATGGCTCTCTCTCTCTCTCACCCCAACTCTGATTCCGTGGTCGAGGAGGTCCAAATGCAGGTCAATGTGTCACGCTCTCGCTTCCTTCGCGAGCTCGACAGAGATCAACAGCAATGCCTCGCCGGAAATCCAATCGACGACTGCTGGCGATGCTCCGTCAACCCCGCCCCGGACAGATCTACGTCGTCACCGACTCATCCAACTGTGACCCCGTCAACCTCGCCCCGGGCACCCTCCGCCACGTTACCATCTAGGAGGAGCCCCTCTGAATTACTTTCGCCGCCGACATGACCATCTGCCTTGCCGAGGAGCTCCTCGTCAACTCCTTCAAGACTATCGACGGCCGTGGTGAAACGGACTAAGCTGAAATTAAACTGGGATGAAGAATTTTTTCCCCCATTTTTTCACAACTCTGGAGCCTGGTGCCTAGTAACTAATTTTTTTTTGGTATTTCTTGGTTTGTCTCTCAAATATTTATATATTATGATAGGTTAATTACACTCAGATCTCCTGTAGTATGGAACATGTAACACTTAAATCTCCTGAAACTTAAAACTCTCACTTAGACCCTCTGAAGTATCTAAATCACTGTGTTTTAATTACATTCAGACCCCCTGGTCCAGGGGGTCTAAGTGAGAGTTTTAAACTTCAGGAGGTCTAAATGTTACATGCCTCATACTACAGGGGGTCTGAGTGTAATTAACCCTATTATGATTTAGTCCCCTAAATCTTTATATTTAGGATTTAGTCTTCCAAATCTCCTAAGTTACTACAATTTAGTCTCCATTCCTAACTTTTTGTAATTTTTGACCTGATATTACCATTTTATCTCTCCTTATTCATTTTTTCTCCTCTCCTCTCTTCTCCTCCTCTCTTCCTCATTTCTTCTCCTTTTCTTCATTATTTCTCCTCTCTCTCCTTCTCTCTTCCTCATCTCTTTTCCCAATAAAGCAAAGAAGAGGAAGAGAGAAGGAAGAGAAATGAGGAATAATGAAGAAAAGGAGAAGAGAGAAGGAAGAGAGGAGAAGAAAAGAGGAGAAGAGAAAGAATAAATAAGGAGGGGTAAAATAGTAATACCAGGTTAAAAATTAAAGAAAGTTAGGGAGGAGACTAAATTTGAGTAATTTAGGAGATTTTTGGGACTAAATCTTAAATATGAAGATTTAGGGGACTAAATCATAATATATAAAGTTTTGACAGACAAACCAGTAAATACCCTTTTTTTTTTAAGCTGGGCCCAATGTAGAACGCCCACATTGCTATTTTTTTTTCAGTGGGCTTGTGGGCCGCAGGCCCAAAAACCGGAAACCTGACCAAAACCGAACCGAGCCGAATTTTCGGTTTCAGTTTTTAGTGGATTTCGGTCAATTTTGGTTTCGGGTTTGAAAATTCGGTTCGGTTTTCGATTGGAGTTTTTCTACCCAAATCCGAACCGACCGATACTCAGCCCTATCTTAGCGCACCACTTGGCTCAGCATGGGCCCAAATTACAAGCTTATCATTATTTTTTATAGGGTTAATTACAGGTAGACCTCCTGTAGTATTGGAAATATGTCACTTAACACCCCTGAAATTTGAAACTCTCAAAAAACCTCCTGAGCTTAGTTATTTTCACTCTTTTTTTTTATTAAAATACCCTCTTGTCCCTCAAATTTTTATTCTACCATTATCTCTCTCTTTAATAAGTATGCTGGTTAGAAAGAGGATGAGGGTAGAATAGAAATTTGAGAGATAAGAGTGCATTTTAGTAAAAAAAGAGTGTGAAAATAACTAAGTTCAGGGAGTTTTTTGAGAGTTTCAAACTTTAGGGGTGTTAAGTGACACATCTCAATACTACAGGGGTCTAACTGTAACGAAACCTTTTTTATAACCATATTTTTTTTTCCCGAAATGTGAGCTCACTTAGCAAAAGGGTTGGCACATTTAGAATTCCCTTTTGAGGAGAATAAGAACTAAGGGGAAATTTTAAATGAGCCCACCACTTTGTTAAGTGATCTCATGAAATTTTAAAAAATACAAGTATGTCATTATCTTTTCATGACTATGTTACTCTTGTCGTCCCCAACACAATCCCCTTCTCCATTCTATGAAATCCCTAACCTCTATCTTCAACTTCTGAACCCATTAACCCTAATCCTAATTTTAATTCCCTCTCTAATTCTTATTTCTTCCAATTAGTTAACATCCTCATAGTCTTACCTAATCAAAAGTCTTAATTGATTTTGGGAGTTTTTGCATATCAATCCATTAATTCTTCAATAATTATATCAATTCCTGAAAATTTTATATTTTGATATTAATCTCCCTTCTTCAGTTCAGTTCCTCTATTAGCTCCAAACAAATTGTGATTCTTTTTTTTTTTATATATAAGTAAAATAACCCGAGTGCCCTTTATTAAGTTACAGAGGGTTAGTTAGGGCTACATTTTGGGTGAGGATTTTTTTTCATGCGATCGGCTGACATTGGGTGGCTACAGCTTCGGTGACCTTGGGTGATCAGAAGGGCATAACTTTGGATCGGGAGGCGGCACGACAGCGCATGGATCAGGAGGGCGGTGCGTGCAAGCGGGCGGCGAGCAGCAGCAGCGGCTAGGAGGAGGGTAGGGCAGAGTTGGTCGGTTTGGTCGGGTCTGCTCCGGCTGGGTGGCAGGCGGGCGGGCAGATATACTTCATGTCCTGTTGTTAATTTCTGCACATTTAAGAATTTTGTTAGGGTCAGGGCTTAGAGTTTGTTATTTTTTAGTGAATTTGAAGAGGAATTTTTTTTAGAGTTAGCAAGTTTTTGTGATTATTTATGTGATTTCTACGGATTCTAGGGTGTTTTGATGTTTGCTGTGATAGTGATTTGTGAGTGTTTTTGTGAATTTTTTGATGCAGAGCGAGTTTTTGTGAATTTGAAAATTTTTTTGCTTGTTTGCTGTGATAGTCACTTGAAAATTTAGAGAGTATTTTTTGTGAATTTGAAGATTTAGTGTGATTTAGTGTATTTTTTTGTAGTGTGGCGGGCTCATTTGCTATTGTTAAAATATAAAATAATTTCTCTTAACCCTCACTACAACTTCGAAGTTTTGATACGGTGAAAGAAACTTTCAACATGCTATTAGAGCAATCCAGTTTCAATTTCTGTAGGGCCCATATTTAATTGTGGGATTTTAAAAAAATTATACCGCTGCGTAAAGTCCAGATTTCTGTCCAAAATGGGCCTTCAACTTGCGGGGGCTTGTTAAAATATAAAATAATTTTCCTCAACCCTTACTATAATTTCGAAGTTTTGGTGCAGTGGAAAGGACTTTCAATAGCTATGTTCGTTTGTTGTTAATGTGATGATGGCCATAATAAGTGGCGGTGTACGAAGTTTCTTTGTAATTTTTTTGAATTAGAGTATAGTTTATTGAAAAGATTATTAGACTGTAGAAATTACTGTTTTGTATTATAGAATGGATGTCGGTATTGTGGAAGCAATATTATGTTACAATAGTTATTGGAAAATTATTCCTAGAATGGGCTGAAAAAAATATGAGTGTGGCAATCAAAAAATAATAAGAGTAGAGCTTAGTTCAATAAGATAGAGGAGTTTTAGATGATTGCCGAGTTCCTTCCTAAAGATCGAGAGAATTTATTGAGCCTCTCATACACTGTCCCAGATACGAATCCTATATTATTCAACTCTATAAAAATAAATTCTAATTTTGTACAAGTGTTGAGCGAACATCTCCATAGAAAAAAGATCGCATTAGATACCATACGAAAATTACATAATAAATCTTTATGTCAAATCACCAAGAAATTATATATAAAAAATGCGGAAGCGTACCTGAATCCATATCAAATGATCATGTTGTAGAACTGTGCGATTGGCCTTCCAGATCTACATGTTTTCCTAAAATAACCCTTTTAACTTTTCTCTCTAGTTTCTCTTTGTCGATGGGAAACAGAAAAGAATCAAAATCACGTGTGATCTGGGGACCACAATCTCCTTTTTATAGACAAATCTGTCTATTGGTATTTCTAATTTAGCCCATCATAAAATCAGAAATTACCCATTAGGTTTCTACATATAAAAGGCCCACACTCTATTAGATATATTAAAGCCCAACTTAATTAGATCACTTTTAATTGAGTTTAACAATATTAGACAGTTTACAATACATGATTATTTTACATATGTGGGCCAATGTTGGATAATGATCCAACAATCTCCCACTTGGACCATATATATAACCTTATAATCATGTTATGCATAATTACCGAATGAGCTTAACTTTACTATCATTTCCGAAATGTATTTGTAACCAATCCGGTCCATCAATCATACTAACATAGAATCAAAGCAGTTTTTGTTACAGTAATCGTAACTCAACCCATCAATGGTCACGTATATCAATACAACTGAATGATATGGATCATGATGTAGATGTGTAGCGTGGAAATTTCATGTAATGTGATCTTAACATGCCTATTTCCAATTGGTCCACCCTTAAACCTTATTGAGATCAAACAGTATAATAATTCAGAGTGTGAATACAACAAAACCTTATTTTTGCAGAAAATAACCTTAATACTATAAATTGAAATAACTGAAATATGTCTATATTATAAGAGCATCTTATAATACAAACTCCCACTAAAACTGAATATCATCAATAGACACGACATCCATACAAGCAGTATACTCATGAAACATTTTGGGTGGCAGTCCCTTAGTAAGCGGATCCGCAATAATTGAGTTTGTTCCTATGTGCTATATAGACAACTGTCTACTCTGAACTCTTTTTTTCACAACCAGAAACTTGATGTCTATATACTTTGATTTCGTCGAGCTCCTGTTGTTGTTGGAATATAGAACTGCTGACTTATTGTCACAAAATAACTTGAGTGACATATCAATAGAGTCCACTATGTGCAGCCCCGTGATAAAATTTTGTAGTCATATCCCGTGATTTGATGCCTCATAATACGCTATAAACTCAGCTGCCATAATAAAAGAGGCTATAAGAGACTGTTTAGCACTCTTCCAAGAGACAACTCCTCCAGCTAGAAGATAGATGTAACCCGATATGGATTTTATACTATCTTGGCATCCAGCAAAATCAGATTCAGTATACCCAATGATCTCAATCTGATCTGACCTCCGATATGTGAGCATGTAATCATTTGTTCTCTGTAAGTATCGCAAAACCCTTTTGGTTACTTTCCAATGGTCTGCTCCTGAATTGCTTAAATACCTGCCCAATATCCCTATAACGTACGCGATATCTGGACACGTACAAACCTGAGCATACATCAGACTCCCCACTGCTAAGGCATAGGGAATCTTCTGCATTTTTTTTCCCTCAAAATTATTCTTAGGGCACTGATTGAGACTAACCATGTCTCCCTTAGGCACAGGGGTATCACCTGGTTTACAATCTTGCATACCATATCTTTTGAGAACTTGTTCAATATAGCTCTTTTGTGATAATCCAATAATGCATCGAGAGCGATCTCGATGTATCTGAATCCCTAATACAAAAAAACGTCACCAAGATCCTTCATCTTAAAATGCTTAGCTAGAAATCTCTTGGTTTCGTGCAATATACCTATATCGTTGCTGGCAAGTAAGATCTCATCAATATATAATACTAAGAAAATATGTTTACTCCCACAGAACTTATGGTATACACAGTCATCGACCAAGTTCACCTCAAAATCGAATGAGATGATCACTTGATGAAACTTGAAATACCATTGTTGAGATGCTTGCTTGAACCCATAGATGGATTTCTTAAGTTTGCAAATCATATACTTTGAGTCTCCCGACACAAAATTTTCTAGCTAGACCATATATATCATCTCGTCAATGTCACCAGTGAGAAACATTGTTTTGACATCCATCTGATGTAACTCAAGATTGAAATGCACCACCAATGTCATTATAATCCTGAAAGAGTCTTTTGAAGAAATCGGAGAAAATGTCTCTTTATACTCGATGTCTTCTTTCTGCGCAAAGCCCTTTGCGACAAAACGAGCTTTATACCTTTCCACATCGCCGTTCGAATCTCTTTTGGTCTTAAATATCCATTTGCAACCAATAGGTTTCGCTCCTTCTGGCAATGGGATAAGATCCCACATGTCATTGTCCTTCATGGACTTTATCTCCTCATTCATAGCATCTATCCACTTTTGAGAGAACTTTCGATGGCTTAACGAAAGTTGATCAGGTCATCTTTCATCACTCCAACGTCTACCTCATGTTCTTGGAGAAATACAATGTAATCATCTGGCAATGCACTTCTCCTCTCTCGAGTGGATCTCCTTAATGGAATTGGTTCTTGAGATGCCAGAGTTTGTTCTTCTGGAACAATTTCTTGAATGGGAGATTGTTCGACATTGTCTTGATCTATTGTGTCTTGAACAAGGTCAGGAATGGAATCCTGATCAATACCAATAACACATGTGGGAATATCAACACATTCCTCTTTAAAGACAAAGTCCCTACCTGTATCTCCTCCCTCAAACTCGATATCCTCAAAGAACCGGGCATTTTCTATCTCGAAAATCGACTTAGTCGTGGGATCATAAAACTTGTACCCCTGGATCTTTCAGAGTATCCAATGAAGTAGCAACTAACCGTTCTTGAGTCCAGTTTTCTTTCATTTGGCCTATAAGGCCTTACCTCAGCTGGACATCCCCAAACGTGTAAGTGCTTAAGACTAGACTTCTTACTTGTCCATAGCTTATAAGGGGTTTTGGCAGTTACTTTACTTGGAACTCTATTAAGGATATAAGCTGCAGTTTTAAGTGCTTCTCCCCAGAGTGATTTAGGCAAGGTAGAATGACTAATCATACTCCTCACCATGTTCTTGAGCATTCTGTTTCGTCTTTCAGCAACACCATTTATAGTGGGCGAACCCGACATAGTGTACTGTGGGACGATACCGCATTCCTCTAGGAATTTAGCAAAAGGTTCTGGACGTTGTTCACTTGAACCGTCATATCTGCTATAGTATTTACCATCACGATCAGACATGACGCTTTTGATCATTTTGCTGAGTTGGTTCTCAACTTCAGTCTTATAATTTTTGAACACTTCCAGTGATTGTACATTTTCATGAATGAGATATACATAGCCATATCTAGAGAAATCGTCTATAAACGAGATAAAGTATTGTTGACTATTCCACGCAACAGTAGGAAATGGCCCACAAATATCCGTATGAATAAGTTCTAAAACGTCCAGAGTCCTGTTGGTTTCAAATCTCCTTTTGTTGGTTTGTTTTCCCTTTATGCAGTTAACACAAACATCAAAGTTTGTGAAATATAAAGCATCAAGAATTTCGTCTGACACAAGTCTCTCAATTCTCCGTCTGGAGATGTGACATAATCTCTTGTGCCATAATGCAGCCGAATTCTCATTGGTTAATTTTCTCTTTACACCTCGAGTACTTAAATGCAGAGATTCATTAAATGAAGCTATTGTGTTAATTGAATATAAATTATCGTAACTTGATAAAGAACCGGATCCACCAAATTTGAATCATGAAATAAACTAAATTTTCCATTTTCAAATGAACAAGAAAAACCAAATTTGTCCAAAGCAGAAACAGAAATCAAATTCGGTCTAAAAGACGGTACAACAAATGTCTCATCAAGATCCAAATAAAACCCAGTCTTTAACAATAATCTAAACTTTCTAATTGCCTCAACTTGAACCTTCTTGCCATCACCCACATAGATATATCTTTCAATATCATTTAGTTTTCGGCAACTCAAGCAACCCTGCATAGACACACTGATGTGAGTGGTTGCACCAGAATCTATTCACTATGTATATACAGGTACCGAAGTTAAATTAACCTCAGAAACCAGATTAAGAAGCATACCTCTCTTAGCACGCCAAGCGTGATAGTTACTGCAATGCTTCTTTATTTGCCCTTCAACTCTACAGAAGAAACAACCAGTACCTTCCGATTGAATCGGTTTCTTTTGTTGTTTCTTCTGAGGTGCTGTATCTGCAACTTCCCTATTCTTTTTTCTCTTTTGTTTTTTCTTGTCCTTAGAGGTTGAGGCTAAGTGAGCACTCTTTGCCTTTTCCAGCTTCAGTCTATCCTCCTCTTGAACACAGTGTGAGATGAGCTCATTCAGAGACCAAGTCTCTTTCTGACAATTGTAGCTCACCTTAAACTGGTTGAACTGAGTGGGGAGGGATATCAAAACCAGATGCACTAGCAAATCCTCAGAGAGTTCAAACTTAAGTGCTTTCAGTTTTGAAGCCAGATAAGACATCTCCATGATGTATTCCCTAATATTGCATTTGCCTTTATACCTCATTGAAATAAGATTTGTTAAGAGCGTACCAATTTTAGGCTTTTCGTTCTTGACAAATCTCTTTCAATATCCGTAAGGAACCCCTTAGCCATAGTAATATTTTAAGATATTGTGCTCCTGAATGCTTCTGGAATGACTTTCTTCATGATCATTAGACACATGCGATTTGACTTCTCCCACCTCTCAATGTCCCTCTTTTATTCAGAGGAACTTTCAACAGTGATAGGTGCAGGAGGAGGAGACCTTAACGCACAATCGAGATCCATGACTCCGAGAACAATAAAAAAATTCTCTTGCCATGACTTGAACTTAGAGCCATTTAGTATAGGAATTGAATTGATGTTGACACTAATATTGGCAGGATTTTGTAAAGCTGAATCCAGAGAACAATGAACCAAAATAACAAGCTCGCATTAGTTCATTAACCAAATAATAATAATAATAATTTCAAAAATATAAACCCCATATCAAGATATCGGGATTCCATTAATATTTTATTTGTGGACAACAATATTAACTTCTGAGTGATATTTTGGTGTAGTAATCAAATACTGATGATAAATAACATATCAAACAATAAATCTTCCTTTGGGCCGATTCATTATTCACATGTAAACCAAATAATCACCACGCATTTATTACCACAGGTTGATGCAATTCTATTAAATATTAACCTTCTTTTGGGCTGATTAATATTCATATAAGTTACATGCACACAACCTTTTATATTTCAAGATAAAATCAATTTCAACAAGAGAGGTCACTTTGGCGACATGTTGTTTCAATCAATCTATCTCAAAATATATATCCAAAATATAAATATTTAAAATTAAAATTATACCAAATCGATTCTTAAAAATTATCAAAAAAAATTGACCTTAAGAGAAAATTCTTTATGTGTATACATATTTTTAAAACAAGCCCAAATCCAAAATAAAACCTTAATAGCCTTTCATTTTTTTTATGGTTTCCTCAGGTGGAGAGGCGACTGATATAACCACTTCTCCCTCTGTATCCAAGATGATGCATAACAAGAATTAAACTAAAAAATATTCAGGAACAAAACAATGACCAGATTAACAGAATACCATATCAAAAAAAAATTATGAACAGTAATCCGATGAACAGTAATCCAATGAACAATAATTTGAATTTTTTTTGGAACAATAATCTGATTTTTTTTGAACAATAATTCGATGAACAGTAATCCAATTTTTTTTTGAAACAGTAATCAGATTCCTTTTTTTTGATGATTCAACATAAAGTGGGAATAATACCAATTATTTGATACCATATGAAAATTACATAATAGATCATTATGTCAAATCAATCAAAAACTATATATAAAATATGCAGAAGCGTACCTGAATCTATATCAAATGATCACGTTATAGAGCCGTGTGATTGGCATTCTAGATCTACACGTTTTCCTAAGAGAACCCTTTTAACTTTTCTTTTTAGTTTCTCTCTGTCGATGGGAAACAGAAAAAAATCAAAGTCACGTGTAATCTGGGAACCATAACTGCTTTTTTATAGACAAATCTGTCTATTGGTATTTCTAATTTAGCCTATCATAAAATAAAAAATTACATATTAGGTTTCTACACATAAAAGGCCCACATCCTATTAGATACATTAAAACCCAACTTAATTATATCACTTTTAATTGGGTCCAACCATATGAGACAGTTTACAATACATGATTATTTCATATATGTGGGCCAATGTTTGATAATGATCCAACAGATCGAGATGTTCTTGGTGTTAGAGGAGGAAAGTAAAAGGAGAGGTGGCCGTAGTCAAGGCCAGTTGAAGAGGTCCGATATCAAAGAAGAAATCCTTCTAGAGATAGTAGTTCCCAAGTGAATAATGTTACGCACATTAATTTGGGAGGAGAGAGTGGGAATAAGGATATTGAAGGGGATGTGAATTATAGATTTGTTTCTTAGAAAAATATTTATGATGCGATACATAAATGCATGGTATGGGTAGTGATGTACATGGACATGGCGATAATGGCCATAGTAATGAGCCAGGGGATGATGATGAGGGTGAGGAGGGTGAACCAGTGGATATGTCCAAAAATAAGATGCAGTTGAGGATGATGCAAATGAAATCTATTCGGAAGATGGCTACCATTTAGTTCATAACTCATATTTTGGGAATTCAAATTGTAGTGATGTTGATGGTGTGGAGAGTAGTGAGGGTCCTACATACTCAACGGAGCTTAAAAATCCAATGATATGTTTGGAAAAAAAAAATTCAAGGATGTTCCAGAACTTAGACTTTGTTTAAGACAATATAGAATAAAGTCAAATTTTAAATATACGACCCAAAAGAACGATGCAGTTCATTTTGTTGCTTCTTATATCGTTGAGAGTTGCCCAGGGTAGATTTGGTCCTACACCACCAAAACGGAGGAGAGTCGGTCCTACGAGGGGTAGGGGTAATTCCCAAGGAGTTGGGGGTTCAAAAATCTAGTCCAATGGTACAATTTATTCCTCCTTCTCTAAGGTTCATCTTTTGCAGAGAGTCAACTTATACATTTGACCTTTCGAATTCAACTATATGTAATGTGTTTGCATATTTTACTACCGATCATAACCCACGCAAAGAAAAGCAAAGAATAACCAATCAGAGAAAGAGGTGCACACCCAATTATGAGAAGTGGCTTCCACGTAGAGCATCATCATCAGGCCCATGCACAACCACAAGCATAACCTGATGCACAACCACATGCATGACCTCATACACAACCCCATCCACAACCTCATGCACAACCCTATGCACAGATCCCAAACAAGGTCTGTGTTTAATTTGATTTTTTTTCTTTATTTGTGTATACGATGATGTTATAAAAGAGTTTTTGTTTGTAGGCCCACCTCCTCACCCCAAAGGACAAATGCATGGACAGGAGTAAGAGAGCCAATGCAAGATCAAAAGTAAGTATTTTGTTAAGTTAAATTTGTGTGTTGAGGAATAACATGAATTTTATATGATCAGTTAATCCCATTGCTCTATTTAAATGATTGTGGCAATGTATCTCTAGAATTCAAGAGGAAAGGTAATATACTAAGGCTTGCCTCAAGCTCCAATGCATATGAAAGGAGCCAAAGCATTGCTTAGGATGTTGGAGGCAGTTATGGTCCACCATTCCCGATACAATAGTTGCAAACAAACCCACAAGATGCAGAATGAAGGAGATCTTTAACCCCCCACAAATGCCCACAAATAATCTTTGTTATTTAATTGTGATGGAGATGTAATTTAAATCGAACAATCTTGATGTAGTTTATGGTGACGGAGGTTTCAAACTTTATGTTGAAGTTGAGAATATGTTAACAGACATGTGATGTAAAAGATATAGTATGTTATGCTTTGTAATCGAACAACCTATTGAAATTTTATATGTGACGTGGATGTTTATGTAATGAGCTTGGTTATGCATTGAAGGTTATGTCAAGATTTGATCTATATATGTTTTAATCTTGTTAATGATCATATTTATACCTTGAAATATATTTCAAACTGTGACAGGGATGTATTTTTTATTCATTAATGTTCTGATATGTCAAAATTCTCAACACTATGCTGTGAGTTCTCATAACTAAGGACTAAGACCTCAGTTTCAATTCTGAGAACTCAGGTCTCAGTTCACTGAGAACTGAGTTCTTAGTTCAAAACTGAGATTTTCTTTCCATTTCATATTTCTTTACTCGATGATTGGATAACGGTTAAAGATCAACAAGGATGTTTATAATCACAAGGGTAATTCATATTACAATCACAAGCGTTGAAGTTTCATTAAAATCAGAACAACACTATATAATAATTCTGCTTACAAGGATGATCATAATCATCACACCAAAGTTCTTCACCATTTTCACCACCACATCCAACTTCTTCTCTATAGACATAAGATGATCTTCTATTCACCCACACTTGGGTTTCATTGGCCCTTGTATGCAGTGCATTCCTAGAAATCCAAATTTCGGTTTGGGCCTTACCTACACATCTACCGCCAAGACGGCAACCCACATATACAAAGCTCTACATTTTCATCCCCAATATGGCTTGGATCTACAGTGAAATGGCTACTAGAAGAAGTCATTCTCCTCAAGTTTGCACAACAGATTCTTGGGCCTTCAAATCAATCTATGAGACGAAGTTATAGAGTGCTAGGGTCTGGATTTGTTGGGGAGGATTTGGGAAAAACGAGATAGAGGAAGAAGAGAGAAGTTACGGTTCTAGAGGAGAGGGATTATAATTAAAGAGAAGTTTGTTCACTATTATTTAAAGAGAACATTGAGAGAGAAAGAAGTTAAAGATGAGGGATAAACCCAACCAAGAGGAGAGGAAGAAAATAGGAGGAGGGAAAGAGAAGAAGAGAGGGAAATTAACGGTCATTTCCCTCTCTTCTATATCCAGCCCTAGGGGTATAATGGCTAAAAGGCGACAAAAAATTAAGTTTCTTAATGAAAGTGACTCAGGGGGATTAAACTTGAGTAACTTAGATATTTTGGAGGATTAATATTAATATATGAAGTTTTTAGAGATCAATATGTAATTATTGAAGAATTAAGGGATCGATATGTGAATACCCTTGATTTTAATACCATAAAAAGTAAGTGGCGAAAGTGGAGAAGATTTCAAGAGATGGATAATAGGAACATGCAATTGATTCCATTGGAGGATTCTTCTCATCTAAATATATGAACCAAGTTTTCCTTAGCAATTTGAACTTTATTTTCGCTTGTTTTTCATTTAAAAATTTTCCGGAGTGATTTTTTTTGGCACTGATCAGGAAGTAATCTCCGAACGTGTGTTAAACCATTCGAAGATTAATACCCGAATGAAGTATATATTGTTCAGGTATTAAACTCTGAACAAATAGGGTTTTTCTTCATGGAAAATCATTGCTATCTGGGGTGTAAACCCCAGACAACTTATGTCATTTGGAATGTACACCCTGAATGCCTTGCTAACTGTTCGGGGTCTAATCCCCAGATAACAAATAAATGAAGATAAAGTAATACTTCGACGGTTAAGAAAAATGACATGAACAGGAAATTTTTTGAAAAGAGCAAGTGAATAACACTTGAAGTTATAATCCATAAGCTTACCAATTTGTTCTCAAACCATATAGGAAAAATGTGTATATACACTATTCTAAAATCATATGAAAATGTCAAAAGTCCAAAAAAATTCAAATGGAAAAAATCTTTGATGCATAACACAATGTAAGCAGAATCAGAAGCATAATGGGTTGCTTTCTTTTTCTTTTACTTCATATTGTTTAATTAATTAACTGAACTATAACAAAAGTCATCTATGAAAAACAAAATAAATAAATAAATAAAAATAAATAACAGCCTTCTCTGTTTTGTATTCATGTTAAAAGAATTTGAATTTTATCGAATTTCCGATTCTTTTATAATAAAATATAGGGTATTTACAGATTTGTCCTTTACATCTTTATAAATTATAATTTAGTCCCCTAAATATTCATATTTAGGATTTAGTCCCCAAATTCTCTAAGTTACTACAATTTAGTCCTCTTCCTAACTTCCGTTAACCCAGTTTATTTTTTGACCTGATTTTTTCATTTTACCCCTCCTTAATTCCTTTTTCTCTCTTCCTCCTCTCTTTTTTTTTTTCTTCATTCTTCCTCCTCCCTTCTCCTTCTACCTTCCTCCTCTCTTATCCTTTTCTTCATTGGATTTATTGGCTTCTCTCCTTCTTCTTCTCTTCTATCTCTCTATTCTTCCCCCCTTTTCTTCATAAGGGTATTTAAGTCATTTTATTATTTTTAAAAAGTAAAAATTAAATTCTTCCATTTATTTGGACGGAAAAACTAACAGAGAGATTAAATTGCAGTAAGTTTAGGAGACTAAATCCTAAATATGAAGATTTGGGGACTAAAAAAGTATGGGCTCACTTAGTAAAACCCTCTTTTTCGAAAAGGGTAAGTGGGCTCACTTAGCAAGGGGCTTACTTAGCAAATTGGTGGGCACATTTGAATTTCCCTTCAAAATGTGCCCCCCACTTTTCTAAGTGAGCCCATCTCATGAATTTAAAAAAAATTACAGGTTTACCTTCTTTTTTTTTGTGTGACCAAGTTATCCATAGTTTCTCCCCAACACTATCCCCCGTCTCTCCTCCATGTGTTGCTAATGGAGCCCATTGCCATAATGGATTTCGGTCAATCGAAACGGGTCCAAAACTGGCCCAAATCCGTTATGATATAATATATATATGGGGTGTGGTGCTAGGGTTTTGTGTAAGCAGAAAAAAAGGAGCCGAAAGAAAAAAAAAAGAAGAAAAATTAGCCAAGGGTTTTCTCTTGAGTGGCGGCTAGTGGTATTGGAATTATTTTTGGTGAAATAATTTACTAGGCTAGTGTGCTGCTGTGGTTTTTGTTTCGGCCAGAGAAAGAAGAGATGAGGTGGCGGCTGGTTTTTCTTGTGGTGTGGCGGCCTGGAGCAAAGAAAATTTGCTTCGGATTTTTGGCGGTCGAAGCAAAGAGGAAAATTACTACAAAAAGAGGTTAGGATTTGATCTCAAAATTTTATGTGATGTTTTTGTGATTTCTCTTGTGGTTGAGAACTAGAAACTTGTAATCTCTTTTGATATAGTGGAAGTTTTTCGATCGTGTTCCCGTGTACGTAAGCATATTGCCGAACCACATTAAATCTACATGTTCTTTGTCTCAGCTATTTTTCTCTTCGGTTAACTATTTGATTCCGCTGGTTGTTGCATTAGTATTATTCCGCTAATTTTTACTAACAATTGGTATCAGAGCACTGGTTCGGGTCAGATTTCACTCAGATCGGTGTTGATTTTGAGTGGGAGTTATGGCGGAAGATAAGAAGGGAAAGATTGAAAAATTTGATAGGACATATTTCCAATGGTGGAAATTGCAGATGAAAGATTATTTATATCAAAATAATTTACATCAACCACTATTTGGAGAAAAGCCAAAAAAGATGACAGATGAGGAGTGAAAATTGTTGGACAGGAGGGCTTTGGCACAGATTCGATTGTGCCTGACAAAACATGTTATGTTCAACGTCTCTAAGGAGAAGACCACTTCAGATTTGATGTCAGCATTGGCTAAATTTTATGCTAAGCCGTGTGCTTCAAATAGACTGTTTCTAATGAAAAAATTGTTCAACTTGAGGATACCTTCTGATAGTTCAGTTGTTAATCATTTGAACGAATTTAACATATTATGGACACAACTTGAATCCTTAGATTTTGTCTTTGCTGATGACATTAAAAGTTTGATGTTTATGTGTTCGTTACCGGATAGTTGGAGTAATGTTATTATGCCCATCAACAATTCTTCCAATACTGCTCTTAAATTTGATGATATTGTGAGTACAATCATGAATAATGAATTGATAAAAAAAGAACATGGATAAGAGTATAGTTTCTACAAGTACTGCTCTGTCTGTTGATAATGATAGAAAGAAAGAAAGATGTAGAAATTTAAGTAGGGAGTCGAAGCAAAGAGGAAGATCAAAATCTAAGAGAAAGTTCAAGAAAAATTTAATGTGTTGGAAATGTATGACAGATGGTCATATGAAGAAGAATTTTCCAAACAAAGATAAGGAAGAAGTGAATGTGGTGAATCCAAGTGAAGAGTATGATGATTTGTGCTTGTCTGCTCATACAGAATCAAGGTCAAATATATAGTTTGTGGATTCATGGGCTTCGTTCTATTACACTGCTTGCAGAGAATGGTTTGATAATTATGTCTTAGGTGATTTTGGGCATATGACTGTTAGTAATGGGCAGGAATGCAAAATTGTCGGTAAAGGGACAATTCAGTTGAAATTGCACAATGGTGGAAAGTTGCTTTTACAAGAGGTTAGGCACATATCAGATTTGAAGAAGAATTTAATATCTGTTAGCAAGCTGGATGGTGAAGATTATCAAATCTCATTTAAGAAGAAACAGTGGAAGATTAGTAGATGAGTAATGGTAGTGGTCAAGGGTGAGAGAGTGGGAACTCTATATTTATTTTCAAGTTTGGTGGATCACGTTATTTCTTTGGCCACCGTGAAGAATGAAAAGGCTACCTTGTGGCATCAGATGCTCGGTCACTTGAGCGAAAGCGGCATGAGGGTATTGCAATCCAGAAGTAGGTTAACAGATATGAAAGATGCTAATTTTGATTTCTGTGAGAACTATGTGTTTGGAAAGTAGAAAAGAGTTAGTTTTATGAAGGATGGTAAGAAGAAGAAAACCGAGAGATTGGAGTTGGTATATACAGATATATGGGGGCCTTCTTCGGCAAAGTCTCTTGGAGGTAATTCTTATTTTGTCACTTTCATAGATGATGTAAGAAGGAAAACATGGGTTCGTACTTAAGCAGAAATCCGACGTCTTCAAGATTTTCAAGGTATGAAAAACTCTTGTTGAGAATGAAATAGGTTTGAAGGTGAAATGTCTGTTGTCAGACAATGGTGGAAAATTTTGCAATAGAGAGTTCGATGACTATTGCTCTACTCACGGGATCAGGAGAGTAAAGACTATACCGTGGACACCACAGCAAAATGGAATGGCTGGGAGGATGAATAGAACTATTTTGGAGCGAGCTCGAAGTATGAGACTACATGCAGGTTTGCCTTTGCAACTTTGGAGAGCCGCTGTAGATACAGCAGTCTATCTGATCAACAGGTGTCCAGCTAGTGTTTTAGATGGAGGAATTCCAGAGGAGGTGTGGTCGATAAGAGTGTGAATTATTCATTCTTAAAGTATTCGGTTGTATAGCATATGTACATGTGGTTATGAGATGAGAAAGAAGCTTGATTCTAAATCTCAGATGTGTGCATTCATTAGATACGATGACGACGAATATGGTTATCGCTTATGGGATTATGAGCATAACAAGGTAATTCGTAGCAGAGATGTAGTATTTAATGAGGGCTGTATGTATAAAGACCGAATGGAAAGTAAGAGTGGCAATGCAGTGGAGAAAGAGCACTTGGAACTGGATGAGCCATATGATGGGATGAATCCCATGGATAAAAGAAAGGAAGAAATGCCTACATCTAAATGGAAAGAAATGATTACACCTGAGAATACACAATCTTCAGATGAGACCGAACAGGAGAGAGAGCCACTGACTGAAGTAGATAGTTTCAGTACTTCATTAGAGAGTGTTCACATTTTGAGGAGGAGCACGAGGATAAGGAAGCCAACTCAAAAACTTTATCTTCTTTTATATTATGTTTTGTATACTGTTGCAGGTAAACCATAGAGTTACCAAGAGGCTATGCAGGATAAATTTCGTCTTTAGTGAGCAAGCCATGCGTGATGAGATATCTTTTTTAGAGGACAATCACACATGGAAATTGGTGAAGTGACCGAAAAAGATAAAAGTATTGCATAACAAGTGGGTATACAGGGTAAAACATGAGGTAGGAGGGATACAAACGTTCAAGGTTAGATTTGTGGTGAAGGGATACGGTCAGAGAAAATATATTGGCTTCAATTAAATATTTGTACATGTTGTCAAGATGACTTCTATCATAGCAATACTAAGTATTGTGGCTGTGAAAGGATTGTATTTAGAGTAGCTCGATGTGAAGACTGCTTTCCCTCATGGTGATTTGGAGGAAGAAATATATATAGAACAGCCGGAGGGATATGAAGTTAAAAGAAAAAAGAATTGGGTATGTAGACTGAAAAGAAGCTTGTATGGGTTGAAACAAGCCCCAAGGCAATGGTACTTGAAGTTCGACAAGTTTATATTGGATTCGGGTTTTGTCAGATGCAATTCAGATCATTGTGTATATCTACAAAAGTTTAAGGATGGTAACTTTATTATACTTACTTTGTATATAGATGATATGCTTGTGGCAGGTACATGCATGAAGAAAATCAATGATCTAAAATGGAAGTTGGCATGGAGATTCTCTATGAAGGACATGGGTGAGGCTAAATAACTTCTTGGAATGCAAATTATCCGAGATAAGAAAAGCAAGAAATTATGGTTATCTCAGGAGGGGTACATCAAGAAGGTGTTAGAGAGATTCAATATGGAGAATGCAAAACCAGTAACTACAGTTTTTGGTGGTCAGTTCAAACTGTCAAAAGAGTAAGGTGCTAAGATAGATGAGGAGACGAGATACATAGATAATGTGCCTTATTCATCAGCCGTTGGGAGTCTCATATATGCAATGGTGAGTACAAGGCCAGATATTGCACATGCAGTGGGAGTAGTGAGTAGATTCATAAAGAACTCTGAGGAGGAACATTGGCACGTGGATTTTCAGATATTTGAAAGGTACTTCAAAATATTGTTTATGTTTTGGGGGTGATAACATTGATATGCAAGGTTTTATGGATTCGGATCATGCGGGTGATAGAGACAATGGTAGGAGCACCACAGGTTATGTCTTTACTATAGGAGGGACAGCGGTAAACAGGATTTCAAGATTACAATCAATTATTACTTTATTTTCGACAGAAATTGAGTATGTTGCAGCTGCAGAAGCAAGTAAGGAGTTTATTTGGTTGCAGCGATTGATGAGTGAGTTGGGTTTTGATGGAGTGGATTGCAGGTTATTAAGTGACAGTCAAAGTGCAATTCATCTTACTAAGAACTCGGCATACCATTTACGGACTAAACATATCCACTTAAGGTATTACTTCATTAGATCCTTATTAGAGGATGACCAATTGAAGTTGGAGAAGATTGAGGCCAACAAGAATCCTGCAGATATGTTGACAAAACCGGTTGATGGGAAAAAGTTGAGCTACAGCTCAAGTTTAGTGCATTTATAGTGAATGCTGAAATTGAGACTTTAAACGATCGAGATAAAAACTTTGGACACTAGGATTATCATGTACAGAGATTACAATCTTTGCAATAGGTCTCCAAGTGGGAGATTGTTGCTAATGGAGCCCATTTCCATAACGGGTTTCAGTCAACCGAAACGGGTCCAAAACCGGCCCAAACCCGTTATGATATAATATATATATGGGGTGTGGTGCTAGGGTTTTGTGTAAGCCAAAAAAAAAGGAGCCGAAAGAGAAAAAAAAAAAAGGAGAAGAAAAATTAGCCAAGGGTTTTCTCTTGTGTGGCGGCTAGTGGTATTGGAATTATTTTTGGTGAAATAATTTACTAGGCTAGTGTGCTGCTGTGGTTTTGGTTTCGGCCAGAGAAAGAAGAGAAGAGGTGGCAGCTGGTTTTTCTTGTGGTGTGGCGGCCTGGAGCAAAGAAAATTTCCTTTGGATTTTCGACGGTCGAAGCAAAGAGGAAAATCACTGCAGCAAGAGATTAGGATTTAATCTCAAAATCTTGTGTGATGTCTTTGTAATTTCTCTTGTGGTTGAGAACTAGAAACTTGTAATCTCTTTTGATATAGTGGAAGTTTTTCGATCATGTTCCCGTGGACGTAGGCATATTGCCGAACCACGTTAAATCTGCGTGTTCTCTGTCTTAGCTGTTTTTCTCTTCAGTTAACTATTTGATTCCGCTGGTTGTTGTATTAGTATTATTCCGCTATCTTTTGCTAACACCATGAAATCCCTAACTTTTGAGCTCATAAACTCTAAATTGCAATTCCATCTTTATTTCTTACTCCTCCCAATTCCAAGTAGTTAACATCCTCAAGTCCTTATCTAATTTCAATTGATTCTAATTATATAGAAAAGTAAGTGAAGGAGTTGAAAAATATTTTAAGGAGATGGATAATAGGACCATACAATTAATACCATTTGAGCATACTCCTTAACTAGATGTATGAAACAAGGTTTCCCTAACTATTTGAAATTTATTTTTGCTAGTTTTTCGTGTAAAAGTTTTCATAGTGATTTTTTCTTGTACGGTCGATCAAGCACTGGTTGTAAAGTAATCCTCTAATGTGTGTTAAGCAATCTGGGGATTAATATTGGAACGAAGAATATATTGTTAAGGTATTAAACTCTTGACAACAAGGTCTTCCTTTATGGCAAATCATTATGGTTCGGGGTGTACACCCCAAACGAATTATATACCATTTGGCATGCACACTCCGAAGGACTTGTTGACCGTTCTGGGTCTAGTCACCGGATAGCAAATAAATGAAGATGAGACCTATATTATGTGCATTTGGGAAGGCTATCAAATTTGAACATAGTTTTTAAATAATGGCTTTATAAAGAACATAATCTAATCCCTAGATAGCAAATAAAGAACAAAATATAAGAAGAGAACACGAAAAGAAATTTTATTCATGTGCCATAATGTTTCCAAGAAAAAGATAGAGCTTCAGCTTTGCTTTCTGAATAATTCACAAGTAGTTGAATTATGAGATGGCTAAAGCATTCGAGCAGTCTAGTACAATATCACAGAGTACAAGAATGTCATTGGTTTCATTCTCTTTGGAATTGGAAATCAAAAGAGATGCTCAATGAGGCTATCTCAAGAATGATGGGGCGAATTCCTTAGAAAGCCCATAATATTATATAAATTTAAATGAAAAAGAAGACTACTCTGTACACCTCTCCATCCTCTTCAAACCTTAAAACCCATTAAAGCTAGTTTGAGTCATTGTTGTTTGTTTCTTCAAGTTAAAACCGCTTTCTAGAACTAATGTCTAAGCCTATAAATCGAATTTTAAACAAAAAAGGCAGGCTAAACAGAATAACGACCTAAGCTGTTTATCAATAGGCATCTCTCTTCTCCATCTTTTCAGCTCTACTACGATTACATTAATATTTTCTCTGCTGCCTCAAGACATGGCAAGCTCTGCTAGGAATGTGGTTGCTTCCATTGCTGAGCTCCTAATTGCCTATAGGATGATCCTAGCAGCGCGTCCACTGAGGCACTAGGCACTGATGAGTTCCTTTCATTTCATATTTATAATCCTCGTATTATCTATTTTTATAAATAAATAATATTACTCGAATATTTTTAATGTGTTTTTCAGATTAGATATATTCCTACAAGGAGATGACATAAACTCAAAAACGGGATTAGGAAAGCAAATTTAAGAAGAGCTAAAAAAGTGAATAAAGTACAAAAATATGAAGCTAGAGAAAACCAAAGTCAAATATAGTTAGTTAAAAGAGAAGAAAAAAGACAGAACTTCAAGAGCCAGAAGTAGAAGCCCAGGGCTTACTTTGGCAGCAAGGTGGAGCCCAAAATTATTGAGATTTTTATAGGGTCTTTTTTGTAACTCTGTAGCTACTTAATTGTAATCAAATTAGGGTTTGGTATTTCGAGACTCATATATTGGCCGTATCATTGTAAATTGGAGTTTGGATGTAATTTATGATGCACTTTTGATTAAATAAAAATTAGGATTTTGCCAATGGGTAACAGTCGTCATACCGAACTCCAGAGATGATTCCATTGCTGTTCATTATTTTCTAGTGAGTAGAATTTTTTTATTTGATTTTTAGATAGATTTAATTGCTTTGTAGTGTCGATTTTTAATAGCTTTCATAGTAAAATATATTTTTTAATGTTTTCTAATAATAGAAGTATAATCTTATTAATTAGTAATATGAGTAACTAACTTAATTTAGCTCTAGGATGTAGATGAAATTATGAATTTTTATTTTTTTAAAAATAAAATAATAAAGAATGATTTTTCTATGAAAATGTTAAAATATAACAACTCATAGATTAATATTTTGATAGACTATACTTGAGTTAAGTTTCTTGATAACTTATACTAAGTTAGGGTTTGGTGTTGTTAATTTTCATCTTCTTTATAGAATTATCTAATGATTTAGTTTTTTTTAATGAAAAGTAGCACTTTTGATGAATTATACTTGCACGCCACTTGATAGCTCATACTTAAAACACTTTAAATAAAGATTAAAACTAAAAGATCAGTTTTAATGATAGAAAAAAGATAATAGAAGTAATACTTGGTTATGAACTAGTAGATTCCATATTTTAGGTTAATTAGAATAAAAAAAATCAACTTAGAACCATAGTTAGCTCGGTAGAATAATAGAAGAAGCTAGAACGCAGAATAACTTAGATTCTCATGGGAATGACTTGTAAAGCGCTACAACTGATACTGTGCGCTTGAAGTAGATTATTGCGCCGTTGTTGGGGAACGACGGTATTTTCTTACTTTTTCTAACATTTTATGGATTAATAGTGTGTGTTGAGCGCGCAGAGGCCTGAAAGTTCAAATACATGAAGCAAAAAGGGACGAGAGAAGCCTCAGGAGTGCACTGCAAAAACGAGAAAGACAAATTCCCTAGTTTTGCAGTCAAATAGCGGCAATAACTGCCATTTGGTGGTAGTTCTGGTGAGTCTCTCCCTTATTTTTCTCCTGTTTTGTATTTTTGGTCTTTGGTTCTAATTTTTTTTTTTTAAACAAAGTAAGGATAGTAGGACATCACATTTTTTTTTTATCATGTTTCTTTCACTGTTTCATCTTTACCACACTCTACTTCTTGCATTACTTTAGAAAACTCATGCATCCACTCATGGTTGTTGGTTCATGCCACATTGAATCCGTGATCAATTTGGTCGACTTGTATGATCAAACTTATTTATTAGAGACAAGATGGACCAACTGATCCCGATCATTCAGGATCAATATTATTAGCTGCGCACTTCACTACCATCGTGCATTAAGCTCCCACCAATAGCGGTTAACAACTATGAATTAAAGCAACGGTACATTAGTATGCTTTTGAAATTCATTGGATCTGAGAATGCCTATCTTTTCATCAGTGAATTTTAGGAAATATGCATAACGATTAAACTGCAATATCTATCGAAGGATGCGATTAAGCTCCTTTTTTTTTATCCCATTTGCTCTCAAGGATAATACCAGGAAGTGGTTGTATAATATGCTTACTGATTCAATCATTACTTGGGATGAATTCGTTACGGCATTTCTAAAGAAGTATTATCCTATACATAAGATTGCCAAAATATGTAATGTTATTAATCAATTCCGTAAAGTGCAGAAGTACTTGGAATGGTTCAAGAACCTATTAGCTCAGTGCCCCCACCATGTAATTGAAAAGTCGAGGTTGTGTCAAATTGTCTATGAAAGACTTGATTGCACATCCAAAACTCTTCTTGAGTCTGTGTGTTTGGGGAGTTCATGAGAAAGAATGAGGATGAGGCATGAGAAAGAATGAGGATGAGGTATGAGAATTCCTTGAGAATTTATTATGGAAAACTATGCAGTGGGAGAGTCCTACTAAGAAATTTAATGCTTCAATTTCGGCACGTAAGGGTGGGATCCTTATTACCGACAGCTCTATAGTTGCTGAAGCTAAGATTGCAATCTTTACAAGGAGAATTGAGGTGTTGGAAACTCCTAGCGATCTATCGGTGGGTCAAGTCAATAAAATATAAGTTCCTACATGCTTTAACTATGGAACTCTAAATCATTTTATGGAGGAGTGTTCTTTATTAATGAATTCCATGTGTCCAATACTTGAGCAGGCTAATGCCTTGTACCAATGACCCATGAACAATCCTTACGCTCCTACATATAATTCGGACTGAAGGAACCACCTAAATCTCTTATGGGATCAAGGGCAATATTAGGGAGTCCCCAATTCTAACATGCAGCCTCCACCCAAAAGTTAGTTCCTGAGACCTAACGTGGGTGTATATCAAGGCCCAAATACTACGAATCAAGAGAACAACCAGAATAGACTACCTGTATATAATCAATCATATCCATAACATATGTCTAACAATGATTATGATAGATGCCTAATGATATTTGAAAGGAATGTGAAGAACCTTTTTAAAACAACGTCCAATTTAGACACACAAATACAAACTTTAATAAAAGTATCTATTGATTTTATACAATAAATTGACTAACAACTTCTTACAAGTTCTCACTCAATCAAGAATATAGAGTAATATATTGGACAGTTAGCCACACAGCTGAGTGAGCGGGGGCTGGGTACCTTTTCTATTCAACTAATAATGAATCCCAACTCCAACTCATCTCTGTCTGTTTCATTCCATATTCACCAATGCAATGTCATTCACATGCTCAGATTTGGCAAGCAAGTGGACAATAATGTAGTCATACCTCTTAATCTCACTCATACTATTTCGCAGGTTACACCATCTTTTTTTTTTTTTATCTCTTTCTCTACATCTATCTCTATCAACTCCATTATCATCACATCCTCATTCGGAAGAACATGTTGCTAAGCCGAAAGCATCATATCCCAATTGCCTTAAAAAGCCTTCACTGCAAGTAGAGAAGATTCTTAAAAATATTTCAGCAGGTGTAAGTTAATATTCCACTCCTTGATATTATATAACAGGTTTCCACTTATGCCAAGTTTTTCAAGGATTTGTGTATTAAGAAACGAGCAAAAAATGTTCATAAGAAAGTTTTTCTTACTGCAAATATATCACAAATTCTCACTAACTGCTTGCCTGCCAAATACAAAGATCCAGGTTCCCCCACAATCTCATGCACTATTGGGAATACTACATTTGACGAGGCGTTGCCTAATCTAAGAGCAAGTGTCAATTTGCTTCCTTACACTGTTTATTAGCAACTGAGATTAGGAAAGGTTCAACCTACCAAAATCACATTACAGCTAGTTAATCATTCGACCAATTGGTATTGTTGAAAATATGCTCATTAAGTCCTGTAAACTTTATTGTATTAGAAACTGAGCCGATTTTCAATCCATAAAATCAAATTCTCATTATCTTAGGCAGGTCATTCCTTTCAATTTCAAATGCATTAATTGATTGTAGAAGTAATCTCATGAAGCTATTATTTAAGAATATGACTATGACATTGAACATATTCAATATGGATGAGCATACAATAAGCTTTCTCATTGAAGTAAACATGGCTCATAGTTTGCACTCTCATTTTACCTCTTGCGCTGATGATAAACCCTCATTTGAGCAAATTTGAAAGATGAGCTCATGTTATGAGACAAATTGATATATACTGACTCTACGTATAATGACATTGATGCAAATGTACCATTTATTTATGAGCAAATTTTTGAGGATTTGTTTGTAGGGGAGCTTGCATTACTTCGTAAGTTAGAAGGGCCACCACACTTCAAAGTTGCTTCACTTGATCATTTTGCACTCTTCACACCTCATGATATTCCTACATGTGTACTTGTTACTAATGATGATTGATAGGTTTATAATGAAGAATTCTTTAATCCAATTATTAATACTTACATGAGGAAAAAGAAAATGTGAGGACGGCATAAGAAACAGACATGTAATTTCTTGACTTGTTGGAGGATGACGAGACATAATAATGCACCCACTTCACGTTTAAAATGCACACATTATAAAAACAAAAAACAATCGAGAGGTCGTAACTACTTTCCATGCGTTAATAGGGTGACCATATTGAAATCATGATCTTTTACGACTTTCATTAGCTGTATATTATTTGTTAATTAGTTTTCATCTTTATTTTTTCACTTTTGATTCGTGTATGAGGGTATACACGAGTTTAGGTGTGGGGAGTGGTTTAGGAGATTTTTATATTTTTCTAGGATTTTAAGTTTTTTTTGGATTTTTATTTTATTTTTAGATTTTTTTTTGGGTTTCTTTATTTTACATTCTGGATAGTTTTTAGAGTATAAAAACTTTTTAAAAAAATAAAAAAAAAATTGAAAAGTTAATAGAAACAAATATAATTTCTACAATAAATCAATCTAATTATAAATAAAAGAATAAATTTATATTTGAAATTTGATAGGAGAGTAGATTGGATAATACACTTGGAATTTATGAAAAAAATTAAAATCCAAAAAATAAATACCACTAATAATAATTTTGAGGTAAGTATACATCTATTTTACACTTTACAATAGTTTATTAGGTTAAGGACAAAGATGATAATAATTGAGTAGTGTTTTCTTTCTAAAAAAAGAAAAATGAAGAGATGACCCTGGTACTTAAGGCAATGATCATTTAGGAATAAAAAAATAAATTTATTAAGAATTACTAAGTTGTTGGGTATTTGCATCTAAATAAGCGTGAATATTCACACAAACGGTGTTTTTAAGAGATAAAATATGATCCGAATAATCGGATATTTGCGCTTAAATAAGTGTGAATATCCACATGAAAAGTGAAATATTTAGAGTGTGATCCAAGGAATTGGGTATTTGTGCCTAAGCAAGCGTAAATATTCACATAAAAGGTGAAATATTTACAAAAAAGAAGAAGAAAAAAGTTAAAAAAAAAAAATTATTTAGAGAGAAAAGATAAATTATGAGTTAGAGTTTAAGTCCAAAACTAAAGTTGTAATGCCCGACTTTCTATAATGTGGATAGTTGAGGCGTTCGACTTCGAATGATAATAAATCGATAAGTCTCAATAAAATTACAGTCACAACACAACGAAAATATGAATAACAAATAACAATACAAATTAAATAAATCTAACAAAATATCACTACGATAAAATTGTCTCCAAACAATGGAAATATCTCAAATAAAACTAGATTATATGCCACAAGCACTTATTGCATTTTCCTAATATGAAAATAGTTAACTAAAATAGAATCCTTCACTCCTGTAATTCTGCATGTTCTTTGAAATGCGTCATGTCATGTTCTATTTCTGACGGATCTACTTCTTGGTCAATATCTGCATTTGGTTTTATATAACCAGGATTGTTAGTAAAGTGATCCAGTAATAAATAATAAAACATGAAAAAAAATGATAATGTGTCAGTATCATGAAAAGTCATATGCAAATAAACGGTGGAGAATCTCATATTTGAACGTTTTATGTGGTTATCATTAGTTTTTTTATTTCTTCTTAATTAACGTCTTTTAATTATGATATTTAAAAATTTAGAAAAATATAAACTTGACTGGTCTGAATGCATTTCCATCTACCACCAGAAAAATAGAATAGGAAATAGTGGCACAGTTACGTCCAGCCATCAAATTCATATGAACCTAAATTTTTCCCCCAAACCCAGTGTACATTAATTTCAGTGTCAGTTTGTTCGGTTTAATTTGATGGATTGGTGATTATTATTAAATTTTATATTCGGTGACAATAATAGTAAAATTAAAGAATCATATATAATACAAGGGTCAATGATCTACCCTCAAACATCAATATCAGAAGCCTACGTTGAATACACATTCTTCAGTATACAATAGCGACTATTTAGATCTCTGTTCCAATGCATGTCTCTACCACTAAACACTCTTCACAACAAACGAGCATGACGTTTCTTTTCCCAAAAGAGACATGTACAGAGTATACATTCTGTTTCTACCATGACTGATTCAAAACGGAACACATGTATGATGCAAAATATAACAAATTAAATGTTAAATAGCAATAAAATTAAAAATTAGAAAACTATTGACTGATATGACTATCAATAATTAAAAGTTAATATCTTAATATGGCTAATCAAGAGTGTTACATATCATAGACATCTAAATACTTTGATGCAAAAATATATATGTGCAAATAGCCAAAAACCCATTTGAGGTTTTAAAATAGTTTCATGTCATTCCACATAACATCGTAAATATCTCTATCTAATATTTTTCACAGCAGACTACAGTAAGAATATATTGTACCACAATCCTAGGTCTAATTTGGCTATAAGGTTTCAGAATGAAATTTCACCTCATCTTAGCTATTTATTATTATAGAGCTTTACAAAACTAATCTCACTTAGTAAACCTTTATACCCAAACTAGGCTTAATTGGTTCACCTACTGTATTTGGCTGTCTAACATAGCAATTAGAGCATTATGACTCTTGAGATGAGATGCAACAGAGTTTATCAAGGAGTGACTATAGCTGGCGCTATCTCGTCACTATACTAGAGGTCCAGAACAAGGGAGATTGAGAGTCAACTGTGCTGAAAGATAATTGACACCTCTCAAGTTTTAAAAATATTCTATGGACAATCGCTACAGAGGAGCAACAACAACAGAAAAGATTTTCTTTTGAATCCTTTTTATTTGCAGGGTATCTGTGTCAAAGGGAGTGAAACTTCATGTCATTTTTCTGAAGACAAGCTTTTCTTGAAGAATTTCACTGACAAGTAGTTATAGCAGTTTTGCTACCTCACCAAAACAGTTAAGTCATAGCATTAGCAAAACAAGGCATAGTTGAAACCTGATATCATTTTATTTTGGGGAGGTCAAGGGAGAAGATATTTCACTAGATTTTCAATAGCCATTAACAGTATTTATTTAAAATAGTGGAGACTCAGATATATCCTTTATATGAGATTTTGGCCAATAAGAAATGTTTAGTAGGTTCCCATAAATATTTTTGATGGATGTACAGCTGCAACGGCTGCTCGCAAAGAAGCAAGCCTCTTAAGTTGCCTTCATGCTTGATCAAGTAACCATAAAAAAGGAGAAAAGATAAAAGAAATGAGAAAATATAAAACAAAATGATAAAGTTTCAGAAAAATTAACTAAAATTCAAGACTCCTATTCTTTGACTTCTATAAAAACATTAAAACTATTGCATATTGAAGCAGATTGTGGATAAAACAGTGGTATAGAGAGTATCTATCCATAAATTTATATTCTAATTAAATAAAACAGGAAGTATAAAATTAAATATAAATAATAGCATGTTACAGAGTTAAAAAAAACTCACCTTTGTCTCATTAAATTTTTTTCTCCCCCCCCCCCCCCCCCCCCCCTTTCATTCCTCACATACGTTCTGTTAATTTTTTTCTTGCATTTGAGAAGTGGGAGAGGATTTGGTTTCTATTTGTTTAAATGAGATTAAATACTTAAACATAGAATCATATCGGTTAAGAGAATCTATATAACTAATTTATAGATAAGAGCTAATTTAAGGAGTTGGTTTCCATTTAGATTCAACCTCTGTTTAAATTCTTGTCCCATCAAATAAAAAACTTATTTTTATAACCAAATATTATATTCTTTTAAAAAATTAATGCATAATAAAAAATGGCTATCAAAGAAGTAGACTATCACACGTGCACGTAGCTGTATAGGAACCAATAAATTATTTATTAGTATGTATTGAAATATAGAATTTTAATTTTTGATTAAAATGATAAGTGTATTTGATATGATACTTGACTTGAAAACTGATAATCTAAATGCATTCTTGAGTTGTATATTAGTGAGATTAATTGTAGAAAATACCAAAAAGATTTTTTTTTGTTTTGTATAAATTTTTATTTTTCTTGATTTTTGGTTATCTTTATTTTTCTTTTATTTATTCCTTAATCTATCTTCTTCACGATATTTGTAGGTAACATCACTAGAAACCCTCACGAGACACAACTCATCCACTAAGGTAACTTAGGGATTTAACGGCTTGTTGCATGTGCTAAGTGCAACTGTGATTTCTGCAAAAGTGAATTAGGATTTTCTTTTTCTTTTTTAGGTTTAGATTTTGCTTGAGAACTAGTAAAAAATAGGAGTGGGGGTATAATGAGATCCATACATTGCATATTTATAACCCTCATATTACATATTTTTATATATATATGCTAGTCGGGTATTTTTAGTATGTTTTTCAAGTTAGACACATTTCTACAATAATATGGTATAAACTCAGAGACGGATTAGGAAACCAAGTCCAAGAAGAGTTAAAAAGTAAATAAAGCTACAAGAACATGAGCAATATAAAACTAAAGTCAAATACAGTTAGTTAAAAGAGAAGAACAAAGCTAGAACTTCAAGCAGCCAGAAGCAGAAGTCCAGAACTTACTATTTTGCCGCCAATTAGTGGCAATATCCTCCATTTGGTGACAAGGTGGGGCCCAAAAGTGTTGGGAATTTTACAGGGTCTTCGTTGTAATTTTGTAGCTATTCAGTTGTAATCAAATTAGGGTTTAGTATTTCGAGACCTATATATTGGCTGTATTCTTGTAAATTGGGGTTTGGATGTAATTTATGATGCACTTTTGATTAAATAAAGATTAGGGTTTTGATGAAGGGGGTGACGACCGTCATACCGAACTCTAGATGTGATTCTATTATTGTTCATTACTTTCTAGTGAGTAGAAATCATTTATTTGCTTTTTATATAGATTTAATTGCTTTCTAGTGTAGATCTTTAATAACTTTCATAGAAAAATAGTGTTTTTCATGCTTTCTAATAATAAAAGTATAATTTGTAATTAGTAACATGAGTAAGTAATTTAATTTAGTTTTAGGATGTAGATGAAATAAGGAATCAACCGTGTAATTACTTTTTATTATTTTCTTTCTAAAATAAAATAATAAATACATAATTTTTCTATGAAAAGATTAAAATACAAAAACTCGTAGATTAATAATTTGATAGGTTATACTTGAGTTAAGTTTCTTAATAGGCTATACTTAGTTAGGGTTTGGAGATATTGATTTTCATTTTCTTCATAGAATTATCCAATGATTTAGTTTATTTTTATGAAAAGTAGTATGTTTGATGAGTTATACTTGCACGCTACTTGATAGCTCATAATTAGAACACTTTAAATAAATATTAAATCTAAAAGATCAGTTTTTCTGATAGGAAGAAGATAATAAAAGTAATACTTGTTTGTGAGCTAGTACATTCTATATTCTAGGGTAATTAGAATAACAAAAAAAAAAAAAAAACTTAGAATCCATAATTAGCTCGGTAGAATAATAGAGAAACTAGAACACAAAACACGTTAAATCCTTGTGAGAACAACTTGTAAATCACTACAACCGATACTGTACGGTTACAGTAGATTATTCACATCAGTACTGTCTTGTGATCCAACACGCCACTTCATTGGAAATGACCTTCCATAGTCCATTGAGATAGAGGGAGAGGGCAACAACAACATTGAGAGAGAGAGAGAGAGCGGGGGGGGGGGGGGGGGGTAGCGGCAGCACTGGGAGAGAGATAGAGGGAAGGGTGAGGAGTGAGGATGGGTGGAGATAGAGGAGAAAGGAGAGAGGGGAGAAAATAGAAGTTACCGGTAAAGAGCAAGAATGGAAAAAAGGATGGGCTTAGTTAATAAAACCCTTTCTTTTGAAGTTAGGGCAACCAAGAATTGAAAAAAGAATGGGCTCAGTTAATAAAATCCCATCTTTTCAAAAAAGAGGGTGGGCTCACTTGCTAAGTGAGCTCACTTAGCAAAGTTGTTGGCTCATTTAGAATTTTCAATAGGGGTATTTACAGATCTGTCACTTAAATATTTATAAATTATAATTTAGTTCTCCAAATCTTCATATTTAGGATTTAGTCTCCATAATCCTTTAATTTACTATAATTTAGTTCCAAGTTTATATTTTTGCCCGATTTTTCCGTTTTATCCCTGATTCTTTCACTTAATTCCTCCTTCACTCTTCCCACTCTCTTCTTAGTTCTTATTGGATTCCCCCTTCTTCTTCTCATCTCTCTATTTATTTATTGGGTTATCTCTCTCTATATTGAGACCAAATGTATTATTCTCTACTAAATGTATTAAATTTAGAAATGAATTTATTCAATATATAGAGAGAGAGAACCCAATAAATGAATTTATACTGAGACTTAAAGGTTTAATACATTTAGTGGAGAATAATATATTTGGTTTCAATATAGAGAGGGAGAACCCAATAAATGAATAGAGAGAGAGAAGAGAAGAATAAGGAGGGAACCCAATAAAAACTAAAAAGAGATGGGAAAAAGGGAAGGGGAATTAAGTGAAGGAAATTATGGATAAAACGGAAAAATTAGACGAAAATATAAACTTAAGGACTAAATTGTAGTAACTTAAAAGATTTGAGGACTAAATTTTAACTATGAAGATTTGGAGGACTGAATTATAATTTATAACGATGTAAGGGACAGATATGTAAATACCCCTTTTCAATAACCGAGGCAACTTTCAAAGAAATTTGAAAAAATATCTTAGTGTATCCGCATAGGTCTTCTATGCGGTCTCCATATCACCCTTCCATGGGTAAGAGGACGAAGGGCCTGCAGGAATGCAGCTCACCCATTGTGTGGATTGCAAAGGAGTGGGAATTAATTTCTTGTACATGGTTCCACTCGTTTCTAATAAATTTGCTGTCATCTTGAGTCGTTTCTTAGTCTCAATCATGCTACTTCGCCACTTTCATTTAATTTTCCATTTTAAATAGAAAGGAATCCTATGTTATTAATAGAGGTGGTAATTGGGCCGGACTATCCGAACTTGGGGAGTTTCTAAAGAGGCACACTATTTTTCTTAGTAAGCCTACTTTGAAGGATATTTTTAGATAGCAGAACAGTTATTAAGTGGGCTCACTATGCCCCTTTAGAAAATCCCCGAACTTGGGACTGACCTGGTGGCCAATGAATGGATTCGAGTACAGTTTGTAGACCGGACAACCGGGCCGTGCCCGGCCCGACCAGGCCCAGGCCCGTGCCCGGCACGTCACGGTTGCCCGGGCCTAGGCCCGGGCGCGGCCCGCCGGCACGGCACGGCGGCCCGTGCCGTGCCGGGCCGGGTTATTTTTAAAACAAAAAAAATAAAGAGGAGATTTAATACATTGTAATAACAATAAATTCAAATATTATATTATATTTCATCTTATTACATTCATATAATTGCTCTATAAATCTCTTTAGAAATTATACAACGCCCAAAGAAAGGGGAGATGACCCTATCCGTCACCCTCAATTTGTTCTTAATATATTTTCTAAGAGATCTATAGGTTAAAAATTAAAAAAAAATTGAAAATACATGAATATCCTTACAAATTTAAATACTTTTAATCAACCTTCATTTTCTTCTGGTAAGTCTAAGGTCTCTAGTACATCTTCATTAGTCAAGTCTTGTTCCCTATCTTCTGCGTCGTACCAATCCTTCAAGCAGACACACATCTCCAATGTGTCTGACGCCATTGATGTTCTCAAGTCCGTGAGCACTCTACCACCTGCGCTAAAAGCAGACACCGATGCTACAGTAGACACTGGAGGAGTTAGTAGATCACGGGCCATGTTGGAAAGCGCGGAATATGTTTTTTCCTGTGATTTCTACTATGCCAAAATATCAAAGGATTCATAATTTTCAGGGGATGCGTTATCTTCATAGTTAGCTCTCTCTAAAATATGTACTAGTTTGTCCTGCCTTTTTCCTGTGAAATACAGATGATATTATTGGATTACGAATTTTCCTAGTAGATGGTTCTTTTGTAGTTTGTGTTGGCACACCATACATATCTTCATATGTTTTATACATAATATCTAAACATGTTTTAATATCATTAACTAAATCCCTCACATTATTTTCATAATACATATTTGTATAAAATAAATCTATTAATATTTCAAGTCCATCTAATTTACAACGGGGTCCACAGCAGTTGCAAAATATAATAAGTATGGAAAATCTTTAAAATACTTATTAAATTTAATTTCCATAGGTTCTACAATACTTTCAAGTATAGAGTGATTTCTACATTCATTAAAAACCGAACTAATTTCGGTTAGATAATATAATGCAATATGTGTAGTTGGGTAATAAGTTCCTGACAGTGCTCTAGATGCATTTTCAAATTTACCTAAAAACTTAGAAATGCAATGCAACTGGTGATATTCATTATTATCTAAACTATACATTGGTGACTCCATTTCATTAAAAGTATTTATTACATTTTTATACTGAATAGCTATGTTTAACATTTTATATGTAGAATTCCATTTTGTTCTAACATCTTTAAGTACAATTCTAGGTGATATTTTCATATTTTTACATATTTGTTTAAATGCTTGTCGTCTTGGCCCACTATTTTAATAAAAAGTAATGTATATCTAACTTTCATTAGTGAATCATTTGCTATTTTTAATCCATCTTGAACGCATAAGTTTAGTATGTGGAAAATACACCTAACGTGAAATAATTTTCCATCTAGAATTAGTTTTGTCATACTTTTAAACATTCTAATTGTGGCCGTATTTTCAGAAGCATTATCCAAAGAAATGGTAAATATTTTTTTATCTATTCCAAAATCTGAAAAAACACTTAGAAGGGATTGTGAAAAATTATGTGCATTGTGAGGAAATTCAAATACCCTAAACCCTATTATTCTTTTCTGTATGCACCATTCTTGATCTATATAGTGTGTCGTTACGCATAAATAATTAGTCATATTTTTAGCTTCCCAACAATCTGCAGTTATAGCAAATTTAAAAATTAAATAAGTAAAAATAGCTATTAAAGTGTCCATCTGCTCTTTATATAGTTTGAACATGTCAGATGCACATATTGAACGTGGGACTTTTTTATATTCGTCAGTAAATGCTGATTTATAAAATCTTTCAAATTTGTGATTTTCCAAAAAAATAAATAATTGTTCGTCATGTATTATAAATCTTGCTAAATGTTCTCTTGTTTTAATTGGATCATATTTACGTATACCTAATGATCTACCAAATGTGCTTATTTGTATTTGATGTGGTACATTTGGTGGGTGAATTTTTTCTAAGTGTCTTGTAAAATGACATATTCCGCTGCCTAAAGCAAATGAATAAATTTTATGACAGTGTTTATACTTATCTTTTCTAACATTGTTTTCTATTATTTTTTCAAAATGTTTCCATATGTCCGATCTAACAGCCCTAGTAGATGTGGTAGTTTGTATTTAGGGTATGGTTGTATCAGTTGGTTCTTCCTCAGATACAGAAAATGGTACTTGAGGAGATTGTTCTAAGGGTTGACATAAATTTTGATATTCTTCAGCAGTTAAAAATGGAGTAAAAGAACCCGTGGCTTCAGAGCAAGAAGCGCCAGACGAGTGTGGATCCATTTTAATAAAATCATGAAAAAAATAAATTAAAATTCTCAAAAAACTTTAAATTATAAATAACTGTTAACCGCTGAACTATTTGAGAGAGAGAGTGAAATATCTAGCTAGAGAGATGAAGCTGGAAACCAAAATAGCGAAGAAAACCTTTCTTCAATGAGAAAACTTGCTTGGATCTTGTTTGGGAGACTTGCTTGCTTTAGACTTCTTGATCACTTGATTGAAACTTGTTACTTGCTTTGCTTGAAACTTCTTGAGAATTAAACATTTTAGAAGATTTTTGAGAATGAATTTGGTGTATAAGAATGATGAATGGTAATAGAGGAGATAATTTTTATAGCCGTTGGGGGTTTCTTGCAAAAACATTTGCAGATTTTTCCCCCAACGGTCAAAATAGCCGTTGAGGGGGTTTTTGTAATTTTTTTTTGCAAATTAAAACCTTTTTTTCTCTATAAATACCTCATTATCTCCTCTATTACCATTCATCATTCTTATACACCAAATTCATTCTCAAAAATCTTCTAAATTCTTTAATTCTCAAGAAGTTTCAAGCAAAGCAAGTAGTAAGTTTCAATCAAGTGATTAAAAAGTCTAAAGCAACCAAGTCTCCCAAACAAGATTCAAGCAAGTTTTCTCATTGAAGCCAGATTTTCTTCGCTATTTCGGTTTCCAGTTTCATCTCTCTAGCTAGATATTTCACACACTCTCTCAAATAGTTCAGCAGTTAACAGGTATTTATAATTTAAAATTTTTTTGAGAATTTTAATTTGTTTTTTTGGGATTTTATTAAAATGGATCCATACTCGTCTGGCGCTTCTTGCTCTTAAGCCACGGGTTCTTTTACTCCATTTTTAACAGATGAAGAATATCAAAATTTATGTCAACCCTTAAAACAACCTCTTCATGTACTATTTTCTGTATCTGAGGAAGAACCAACTGATATAACCATACCCGAAACACAAACTACCACATCTACTAGGGCTGTTAGATCGGACATATGAAAACATTTTGAAAAAATAATAGAAAACAATGTTAGAAAAGCTAAGTGTAAACACTGTCATAAAATTTATTCGTTTCTTTTAGACAACGGAACGGGTCATCTTAAAAGACAACTAGAAAAAAATCACCCACCAAATGTATCACATCAAACACAAATAAGCATATTTGGTGGATCATTAGGTATACGTAAATATGATCCAATTAAAACAAGAGAACATTTAGCAAGATTTATAATACATGACGAACAATCATTTATTTTTTCGGAAAATCGTAAATTTGAAAGATTTTGTAAATCAGCATTTATTGACGAATATAAAAAAGTCCCATGTTCAACATGTACATCCGACATGTTCAAACTATATAAAGAGCATAGGGACATTTTAATAACTATTTTTACTTCTTTAGTTTTTAGAGTTGCTATAACTGCAGATTGTTGGGAAGCTTAAAATATGACTAATTATTTATGCGTAACGGCACACTATATAGATCAAGAATGGTGCATACAGAAAAGAATAATAGGGTTTAGGGTATTTGAATTTCCTCACAATGCACATAATTTATCACAATCCCTTCTAAGTGTTTTTTCAGATTTTGGAATAGATAAAAAAATATTTACCATTTCTTTGGATAATACTTCTGAAAATACGGCCGCAATTAGAATTCTTAAAAGTATGACAAAACTAATTCTAGATGAAAAATTATTTCACGTTAGGTGTATTTGCCACATACTAAACTTATGCGTTCAAGATGGATTAAAAATAGTAAATGATTCACTAACGAAACTTAGGTATACATTACTTTTTATTAAAGATAGTGGGCCAAGAAGACAAGCATTTAAACAAATATATAAAAATATAAAAATATCACCTAGAATTGTACCTATAGATGTTAGAACAAAATGAAATTCTACATATAAAATGTTAAACGTAGCTATTCAGTATAAAAATGTAATAAATACTTTTAATGAAATGGAGTCACCAATGTATAGTTTAGATAATAATGAATGTCACCAGTTGCATTGCATTTCTAAGTTTTTAAGCAAATTTGAAAATGCATCTAGAGCACTATCAGGAACTTATTACCCAACTACACACATTACATTATATTATCTAACCGAAATTAGTTCGGTTTTTAATGAATGTAGAAATCACTCTATACTTGAAAGTAATGTTGAACCTATGAAAATTAAATTTAATAAATATTTTAAAGATTTTCTATATTTATTATATTTTGCAACTGTTGTGGATCCCCATTGCAAGTTAGATGGATTTGAAATATTAATAGATTTATTTTATACAAATATGTCTTATGAAAATAATGTGAGAGATTTAGTTAATGATATTAAAATATATTTAGATATTATGTATAAAATATATGAAGATATGTATGGTATGCCAACACAAACTACAAAAGAACCATCCACTAGGAAAATTCGTAATCCAATATATCATCTGTATTTCACAGGAAAAAGGCAGGACAAACTAGTACATATTTTAATGAATTACATTATTATTTAGAGAGAGCTAACTATGAAGATAACGCATCCCCTGAAAATTATGAATCCTTTGATATTTTGGCATGGTGGAAATCACAAGAAAAAACATATTTCGTGCTTTCCAACATGGCCCGTGATCTACTAACTCCTCCAGTGTCTACTGTAGCATCGGAGTCTGCTTTTAGCGCAGGTGGTAGAGTGCTCACGGACTTGAGAACATCAATGGCGTCGGACACATTGGAGATGTGTGTCTGCTTGAAGGATTGGTACGACGCAGAAGATAGGGAACAAGACTTGACTAATGAAGATGTACTAGAGACCTTAGGCTTACCAGAAGAAAATGAAGATTGATTAAAAGTATTTAAATTTGTAAGGATATTCATGTATTTTCAAAATTTTTTTTTAATTTTTAACTTATAAATCTCTTAGAAAATATATTAAGAATAAGTTGAGGGTGACGGCTAGTGTCCTCTTCCCTCTCTTCGGGCTTTATATAACTTCTAAAGAGATTTATAGAGCAATTATATGAATGTAATAAGATGAAATATAATATAGTAATTGTATTTATTATTATTACAATGTATTAAATCTCCTCTTTATTTTTATTTTTTTTGTTTTAAAAATAACCCGGGCCGGCCCAGGCCCGGGCCTACGCTCGGGCAACCGTGCTGTGCCGGCGGCACGGGCCCAGGCCAGGCCGGGCCGGACACGACCCAGTTGTCAGGTCTACCAAGGCATCCCGGGCTAGTCCCGGGCCTAATCAGCCCGTAAAAGTTTAAAAATATTTTATAGCTCAAAATTTCATTAGGAAATTCTTTAAAATCTAAAAACAAATTATAAAATATCTTAAGCTAAAAAATTAGATGAAATTGATAAAATTTAGTTCTATAAATTGAATAACTTTTATCTAATCGAATATAGAACTGATAAATTTTAATACTATATAATTATATTTAGTATGATATGGTTGTATAAGAACTCAATGGAATGATATATGAAGTTCGAAAAGAGCAGAGAGAACTCTAACCATCACCTCAACTTATTTCCCGCATTAATTTCTAAAGGCTTATAAGTGAGTTAAAAAATTAACTCATGAATAAATTACAATTTTATTAGCATCTTCATTCATCATTTGGAGAGATTTCTATCTCGGCATCTGGTGCTCGATTTTAATTTCTAATCAGTTCTTCAAATAAGCACACATTTTCAATGCATTTGTAGTCATTGAATTTCTCTACTCTATCATCAATACTTGATCATATTAAAAGCACACTCATGCTAGTTTAAACAATGGTGGAGTTAATATATCACATGCCACTACATAAATACATAATAAGTCTTTTTTGTGATTTCCACTATGACAAAAATAATGAGTCATGATATTTCTCTACTTCATTTATAAGAACTCTAGTACATTTCTTGTGATTTGTAAGAACTCCAGTACGATCAATATAATAGTGAAACTCGTTAAATGATGTGTGAGAAATTTTTTATTTTTTTTATGTTGATAATAAGCCAAAGAATAATTTATTTTTTCGTACTTATGAAGCAGGTTGGGTGATGGTTAAGTTGTCTATTTCCACATAGATCTTCAGTTTAAGAGTACATAATATTTAAGTGTATTTTAATATCAGAAATTAAAACATTGGCATAATTTTCAAATTTTATATTTGAATAAAATTCTTGAATTAAATATTCAAGTCTTGCTAGCACGATGATTCCTACAAACTCCGAAATACAAAAGATAATTTAAAAAAAAAATACTTATTAAATTTAGTTTTTGTATTAACAACAATATATTTGAGAAGTGGATTTGTACTTTCAGAAAATAATAAACTAATTTGATTAAAATATAAGTTGTTAACAGAGTTGTTTGATGATACATTTTAGGAAGTATATTTATTGCATCTGTAAATATTTCCAAAAAATGACAAATACATGATGTAACTTTCTGTTCTCTTTTGGCAAGAATATACATGGGTAATTTTATGTCACTAAATAAAACTATTGCATTTTGTAAGAGAAAACAGTCCTTCAATATATAATATATTAAGTTCCAAAAGTTCTTACATTTTGAGGTAAAACTTCAGGTTTTAAGTTCATCCAAACAAATTAATTTAAAGATTTGCTTTTCATGGCCACTAGCTTTCATATACTCCATCCTGCACATAAGCTAATAAAATGACAAATACGAATAATATGAAACAATTTTCTATCCAAAACATATCTTAAATAATTTTCCAAATATTCAATAGCCACAATATTCTCAACAGAATTATCGAAATGAAGTAACAAATTTTTTTGTCAATTCTAAAAATACTAATGTCACCTATTATTGGTCGACTAAAATTTGAAGTAGTATGAAGAGAATTAAAATTTCTAAAATTGATTATTTTTGTTTTGGAATATCCATTCATGATTAATAAAATTAGCAGTAATACAAAAATAATGATTACTATTGAAACCTTTCTAACAATTAGAAATAACTGAAATTTCATATAGAATTGAGGAAAGTATAGTAATTAAAGTTTGCTTTTGTTCTTAAAAATTTGTACACATATCTGATTTACTTGTACCCTTAGGAACTTTTTTAAATTCAAGATTATGTGTTGTTTTTGTAAACGTAAATACACAAGATTTTCATCCATACTAAAAATCTATTTTGATATTAAATTATCTCTATTTAAAATAAGATTATATCTAAATATTTGTAGTGTTGTCATTATAAGTACTGATTTTAGTTTGTTGTGATTGATTAGGGAGTGTGCCTTATTTTAATCCTTTTTAGATGGCAAGTTTCACTATTTTTCGAAAATGAATATATTTTTTGACATACTTTGCTTCTTACATTGTTTTCAATTTTTTTTAAAAAATAGTTTCAAATATCAACTTTTGAAGTTCTAAAAAACGTGGATGCATTGTGTGAAAAAGATAGAATATTAGTAGATTGAATAGAAGTAATATGATCAGTGAATTGTGAGATGTAATCATAAATTTGTGGTTTACTAAGGCTGTGTTTGGATTGAGGGAAAATGAAGAAAAAGAAAAGAAAAGGAAAGGGAAAAAGAAAAGGAAAGAAAGAGATATGGAAATTGGTTTCTTTTTTTATGTTTGGTTAGAAAGAAAATGAAGAAGAAAATCTCAAGGAAAGTTTAGAATAAAGAAGCTTCTTATATTTGGTTGCTCAATATAAAATTAAAAGAAAAATATAATTCTAATTAAACTATAGAAAATTTTAATATTAATTTACATATTATTGATATAATTACAAAAGTTAAAAATATCTTGGGACTAAAATTATAAGGAAATTTTTGCAAAAATTTCTCTCCATTTTTCCTTTTTCTCTCAACTTTCATTTTCTTTCATTTACTCCTGGGTTTGAGGAAGAAAAGGAAAAAGAAAAAAAATCTAATATATTTTCTCTCACTTTCTTTCCTTTTTATTTTCTCTCTAATTTTCCTTTTAACCAAACAGTGGAAAACAACTTTCTCTTTCTTTTTCTTTTCTTTTCCTTCATTTTCCCTCAATCCAAACACAGCCTAATGGAAAATGAGCATGTCAGTTAGTGGTATATGTAAAAGTTGATACTCTTCCATAGTCAAAAATATTAAATGCAAAACCGATTTGATCTCTAAAACCAATAGTGGAGAATTGTTCTTATATTTTACTATGTAAACAATAAAATTTAATTATCAAAATTAGAAATAAATTAAATTAGTATTTCAATTTTGCAAGCTGAATGAAGTTCAATTGACTTGGGGTTGAAGTTGATTTGGAGAGTAAACGTGTTAAAAGAGTTGAGAGGCTTGAGATGTTATGAGCCTCTCTAGTTTTCACACCAATTTAAGAGAGATTATGAGAATTAGTCAAAGCTGAGAAAATTAAAGATTAAATTTTGTCAAGGGAAGTAATAGGCTTAGAAGGTATTTATAGGTTTTTTTTTTGCCAAAAAAACTACAAATCAACCTCTAATAACTATGTTTAGCCGTTGGGGAAGTGGGCTTGGTATGAGTCCACGCTATGCATGTGTCTTTACTCATGCCTGGGCACGGGTCTAGCTGGGCGCAACAGTGCCCGTGCCCGAACAAGCCTACGACTCATTTTCCTGAGCTCAGGCCCAACCATCCAAATATATCCAACAAACAAAAGTTATTGCAACTATAGTATCAATAGGGCAAAAGTGAACTAAAGTAACACCGAGAGACAAAAAAAAGGATATAAAATGAGTCCACACTCTAAATCTTTCTGGAGCTACAACTTTCAATCAAGCATTCCATTTAAAAAAAGAAAGAATACCAACTCTAAATGGGAAGCAAAAATAAGACGGTTTAAGTGGTCTGGCAATAAGATAGTCAATAATGAATAATATTTTACCTACTGATTAGGAAGCAAGAATATTAGTGACTTAAGAAGCACAAAATTTCCTATTTTTGGTCCTAAATACTCAAGCTGTAGAGAAACATCAGTGATAAATTAAGAAAATAGAAGAAAATCAACTTAAATTATTTTACAAAAAATCCATCAACGAGACCATTCCATAGAATCAAATCATAGTTACATCCCAAATAATTCTAAAAACTTTTATAATTCTATATCTTCTCTGATAAAGTTAGATAGAGTTAAAATCTATAAAATTGAAAAATAAAAATTAATGATGCTTGAAAGGAATTGTTGAAGATAATCTAAATGACCATCCTCATGCTTTTATTCTTTTTATTATTTTACAATAACACATGTGTCCAGGATATTATGCTCTATAACCTTCTTTCTAAATGCTAATAAGATAGTTGTTGGAATCGAATATACAAGCATAGAGGGGAAATGAAAAGGGTTGCTATGATTTTACACTTATTTTAAATATTTTCATAATTAAATTCAGGTGAAAAAATAAAACAAGCATAGATAGTAAAGCACACTATAGAAAAGCATAAGGTCTTATAGTGGTTCGAAAATCTCTACGTTCACTATTCCTATAGTTAATAGGGTCTTCCACCACTAGAATAGAAAAAACTAGATAATAATTCAATCCAGTAACACATCCTAGTCTACCTAACTGGTCGTCTTTACAAATAAACCTATGCGACATGTCAATCCTAGCAAATCTTACATCTCTCAATTTACCCTGTTTTGAGTACACCTAAAATACTAAAGTATTTGAAATATTACCCAAACCAATATCAATATTAAGTGCACTAAATAAAAGGATCTTAAGTACTTTTTTCATCTTCAAAAGTTGTTTATTGAAGAACAATGAAGATGGTGAAAAAGATATAGTTATGGATGCAGCACCAACAAAAATCTAAATTGGTGTTAAAGTGTATCTCTGTAAAGGCTTGTGGTTAGTTAAGAAGAAATTTGGAAACTCTCTTCAAATGGTTCTCCCTTTCCTTCGAGATCTTCTTAAGATTTTTCTCGAAAAAACTCTCTTTTTCTATCTCAATAACTCCTCCAATTGAAATTTGTCATCTCAAAAGATCATATTTGTTGAAGCAATAAGACATGAAATCTTGACCATTCAATTCTAAACTAGCTCATCCAAGTATGCTTCCGTGTTTAATGCTATTTGGAAACACACTCTGGGACAATGAATATTAAAGATCACACCTGAAAGCCCTAAAAATTTGTGCTACAGTCGCGCTATTGATGGCGCTTTAAGTTGCCTCGATGGCTGACTTACCATGGATAGCAGCAACAAATCCTATAGTGAAGGGTGTGCTCAGGTAGCTTTGCTACTGATAGTTAACTTGTGTAATGATCCTAATGTTTAAGTTCTTATATCAGTTTATTTCGTATTATCTGTACCATTCTGAGAGCCTAGATATTGATATAGACAGATACTGAGTAAATTGAGTTATATTTTTCAATCTACTCTTAAATTTTAAATTATGTAGAGCAGAGACCTCTTCTCTTATTATTTTAGATTTTTCTATATTTTTTGAATTATTCCGAATTAGCCGATTTTTGGACAAATACGCAATTAAAATAATCAAATTAAATCTAGAATTCCAATTTTAACATTTTCCACACCTCATATTTATCTCTAGAAGCCCAACAATCTTATTTGACCAATTCTGGATAGGAGTAAACTCAATGGCAAATTTGAAATTAAGATGAACATAAACAACATATCTATCTTCCAGCAGTTGTTTGACCTTACAAATTAATTCAAAAATATCTGAGAAAAATTAATCTTCTTCCTCTCGTGTTCCTTTTAATTTTCTCTTTAAACTTCCAATCCTAATCCCTTTCCTAATTTTCTTAAATAAATCGCCAAATAATCAGTCTGAGGATGGACTGAAAATTTACTATATTGCCCTATAAGCTCTGTTTTTGAGTTTTCCTTCTATAAATAAGCTCTAAACTTCTACTCTAATATGGGGATATCTTTTCCAGTATCTATGTTTCTTCTCTATTGTGATTATTGAGAGATTTCTCAACTTTTGAAGGGCAATCACATCTATTTCGGTTCTTTTCTAATTTTGGTTCAACAAGAGGTAAGAATATACATTCAAATCCTTTAAATTTATATTTTCTTAATATAATCTCCTCACATATGATACCAGATATATTATTAATCTAATTTTAAGATTATACATACTCAAACTTATATTTATCTTGAATTTTATTGTACGTATCACACCATGCATATTACCTGTGCACATATAGTATCGTTGTCCATACATACGCAGTAGTCCATCTAAGAACTGATATAAGGTTTGTATCTTAACTCCAATTGACTTTATTCTAGTGCCATTAGAAAGAAAATTCACTGAATTAAAATTCATCTAACTATAATATATCATAATTTAGCCATTTATCTATCCAAAAGTAGCATGAAAATTCATCATTTACTGCTAGCAGTTCAACAGCACCATATCCATGGTTAGAGAGTCATAACTTTTGCTCTAAAACTCCAATTAAACTCATTCAAGATTCATTAGAAAAGATAATTGAATTATCTAGAAAAAATATTAGGCTTTAAATCAAATCTTATCAGCAAAAATAATCTAAAAGTTTACTTGTAAATATTGTACCTCACTAGCAGCAGGTCCATGGTAAAATAATTATAACTTTTACTCTAAAATTCCAATTTAGCTCATTCAAGAATCATTGGAAATATACTTAAATTATTTGACCTTTTCAAATATTAGACTCTAAGTTTATTGACTTGATAGTCAAATCAAATTTGGAAATTCACTTGTTACTGTTGTACCTCAGTAGTAACCGATCTATGGTAAAACAACCATAACTTTTCTTTTAAAGCTACAATTAAGCTCATTTTAAGATTTATTTGCAAAATAATTGAATTCTCTACGGCTATACCAAATCTTAATATCTAATTCCATTTTTACCCTAAGAAACTAGATTTGGAAGTCTGACTATCCATCAAATTGTAGCAACATGACATATTATGTCTATACATGTCACGCTTGACGTATGATATGATATACAAATACATATATTTATTTATGTATACTATTACTTTTACATATTATTCTTTCTTGGAAATGATACCTCATACATGTGAAACTCTTGTACCTGCCAGTATCACTCTTGTACTTACTAGTATTGCTATGCGTATCGTTTTATATTTACATGGCTATTGATAACTGAATAGTATTACATGTGACACCTTAATATATTAATATGTAGCATTTACTATATTATGGGTATAGGAAAAATGAGTGGTAGAATGAAATACATATTGTGCAAGTCTCTTGTCTTACTTGGGATGCATATGCAGATTTATGTATTGGCGCTATCAGTTTTCTAGTTGTGCCTAGCATCACTACTAGCTCGTTTGGAGACCAGTCTTTGGGCCTGATCTCAGATATGCATAGGATATCGATAACTGTATAATATTATATGTGACACCTTGATATGTTGATACGTAGAATTTACTATATTATAGGTATGGGAGAAATGAATGGTAGAATAAAATACGTATTATGAGAGTCTCTTGTCTTGTTTGGAATGCATATGCAGATTTATTTATTTGGTACTATCGTTTCCTAGGTGTGCCTACTAGCACTACCAGCTCGTTTGGAGACTAGTCTTTGGGTCGTGATTTCGGAAATGCACAGGATATGCAGTGCACCTAGTGGCGCATTCGGTTTGTGTGAAGACTGGGTTTAGAGTCGTGAAACTAGGTACGTACGATATACTCTTAAAATGCGTGAATACTCTTACCATTCATTTTCAAACTATAGGATAGAATTTACATCAATTTGCATGATCATATTATACTATATATACCATTTGCTTTACGATTCATGTTTTTTATGCATACCTTATACTTCATAGCCATATGCATGATCATATTATATTATATTATATATATAGTATACTCTATGATTCATGTTATATTACGTATATTATGTACTTCATGGTTCATATTATATTTTGCATAGCTTGTTGCTTGATCACATTATACTATATGTACCATGTACTCCATGATTCATGTTATATTATGCATATCATATATTTCATAATTCACATGTATACATCTTTTATATCGTTTCTATTAGCATGCCACACTGATATGGTTTCTACAGTATGACATGAGTTTAGATTTATATTCTTATTTGAGTTCTGACTCCTGAGATTATCATACCTCGGGTCTACCAGCTGAAACAGCAGTAGTAGAGGAAGATGACAAACCCCTCGAGGATCCACATTTCCAAGAGTAGGCCGAGCGCCAGTCTCTCATAGGATCTTCATTTTTTTTTTTGTATATATTGTTTTGGCTTATATGTGCATATGTATTCTACTTCCTAACTCTGTCTGTGGCATTGGGATACTCTTGTATATATTAAGTATTTATGTTGCTATGTTATAATACTGTACTTGACTCTGCAACCTTTTTGTATACATATTACTTATCATTTTCATATATATTTTTTTGGATATTGTTATATTCATGCCTATGATATTGTGACAGATAGATTCAGACCTGTGATATATATCTCATATATGCATACTTCCATTTCTCTTGCCTGTCATTATATAGAAAAATTGGTCCCGTGCAATTCAGTATTGAGAATGCCCACCTATGACATCCTACCCTTTATTGGAACACACACTCAGTCCCGCCAGTATGATTTGGAGTGTTACAATTACTTTCCATAAATGGTAGTAGTTATTGTAGCTAGGACCTATCAATGGCAGTAGGAAAGGCTGACTTGTTCAGCCCACTGCCATTCAGAAAAGCCACAATAAGTCTTGCATTTAAACTCTGATTCAGCGGATCTTGGTGTTGTTTTGAATAGAATTTAGAGCTCTAGAATTTTGTAATATATCCTATCACTTGATTAAAATTGTAACTCTGACAAACATGCTCTTGAAGTTACAACTACAATATCTCATTGATATCATTCGTCGTCTCGCTTGATTCTGTTGAACATCCATCAAATCAACACATAACTCCATGATATATTTATTTTACTAATAAATGTGTTTATTATTCATCAAATTAAGGTATTATATGAATATACATCTAACAATTTCTCTATTTTGATAATAACAACTAAACCATTAAAAATAACATATGACCTAGTATTGAAATCAACATAATGTGCAACACCATGTTTCATGATATAAATAAAGCTCATGCTCCTATTACATTCAAGCCTACAAACATGAACATGAATATATTAACCAATTCTATGCAAACCAATTCTATGGAATTATACTTCTCTTAGCAACATCCCCCAAACCCTCTAATATATATGGATTTAATTATCATATTAAATTAGAACTCTTACCTCTAACAAATTCAGTTATGTTTAATGTTATAAATCATTATCAATAGAGAAAACACCATAAGTATATTAAAAGTTGATTGCATCTACATCAGTGACAGTATCAATGACTAATTCAATAAATGAAGAGCACAAAGATTTAGAACTAAATTGAAGAGAAATAGAAGATGAGCCAATATAACTATTAATAGAATAGGGAGTCCCATTATAATTAAAATCTAAATTTCTAAGAGAGCAATGCCTACAACAGGAATGGATTTGAACTGCCAATTGGAAAAATAACTGTGATCTATGGTCTTAAACTGGAGTAAAGTGGCATGAAGTGCAAGATCAGATCACCATGATCAATGTCAGTATTAGGATTAGAAGTAATAGGAGTACAGTTGGGAAGAAAAATTAACTCACAAAAACTACAAAATGTATAAGCTACACTAAGAGAGCAGAAGTCCTTGAGAGCAGTTATAACCATTGATGGAGATTTAATCTGATATGAGAGAATTTTGTTAGTCACGAGAGGATTTTATTAGTTTTTGAGATATGATAGGATTTCATTTAGTTTGATCTAGATTTGATTTTATTTGATAGGTTTCTATTTGGATTCTATTAGGATTGGGTTTTTAGATTTTTCCTATAAATAAACATTGTATGAAGTATTTTGAAAGATGATGAATAATATATAAAAAATTTGAGAAATTCTTTCGTGGATTTTGCTTGAATCAAAAATCTCTCATTGTAGATTCGTTGAAAGTGAACATGGATTCGTCTGGGTGGATTCTTGAATCTTGTAAATTTTTTTTTCAATTTATCTGTTTTTCTCCAGTTCCTCCAAAATCTCCAAATTTTAAAATTTAACCCTAATCCACTTCCGTCCTGCGTCAAATTGGTATCAGAGCCTATATTCTCATCCCCATCTCCATCTTCTTCCTCCCGTCTTTATCTTCTTTTGATTTTGTTTTAGTTTTATTTTATCTACTTTTGAAAATAAAAACAAAAAAATAAAAAAGAGTACAGATCTGCAGCTAAAAAAAAAAACAGAGAGAGGCAGATCCACAAAAAAAAGAAAAAAAATCAGATAAAAAGAGAGAGATCTCTTATCTCTGAACTCTTCAGCACCCCTCTTCCCTTTCTTCTTCATCCTGCCTCTCCATCTCCACAACAACCCCCACCCAACTCCTTTCTTTCCACAACAGTCTCACCCAAGATCCACAACACTTTTCCTTCTTCATCTTCACCACCTCCTCCTCCCCTTAAACCAACATCATCAACAACAATATCTTCCAAAATCGCATCAGCGTACAAATCCGCCACAATAACTCAAACTCCCCCTCACAACTGCCTCTGCTTCAACATCCGCATCTTCTTCCATCTACAGCTGTCATCGCCGCTGCCACCTTCATCTATCGTCGATCCCGCCGCCCACTCCATTGCCGATCCACTTCAACCATGCTGCCTTGACCTCCACCAACAGCCCACTGCACGGCCACTCACCTTCACCTTCTACAAGAGATTTAACAATAATGATGAGGGTTTGAGATAATTCGATTTGGGTTTACTTTAGTAATTGGATTTGATTTGGATCCAATTCACTAAACCCACATTCAAAAGAAAGAAGAATTTAGGTATGGTTTAAGTCAGTTAAACCCAACCCGTAGCTTCAGATCTAACCCACTAGAGTTTGGATTCAGCCCAGCAACAACAGACCTGATTCACAATAGTGGAAACTCGTTAACAGTAGCAGACTCGTTAGGGGTTTTCTTTTGATTCGGAACCTGTTTCAACTATGATTCGAGCCATTTTTGAAACAGTGATCTTCCAATCACATTCAGCATCTATTACAACTGTTCCAGAGCTTCTATATATAATTATCAGAGTTCAATTATGGATAATTTCTTTAAAAAAATTATGGAATCATACTTGGGCGTAAACTACTCACACCTTCAAGTGATACCTAACTTGAATTGAAATTGTCAATTGCTAAATTCTTTGTAAATATTAGTGGATTGTAATAATTTATTAACAGAATAGTTAATTGTTTCTCTCTAGTGATCTCATAACTATTTGCTATTTTTCACCAAATTAGTACTTCATATTCATTTGCATTTAGCAATTGAGTTATTGGGATATATTTATTCAGTGCATGCATTTAGGTTATCCGAGTCTTAGATTTTACAATATTATCTACATATTTGACTAATTTGCATGATCTATTCTAGATAGTAAACATGTCCTGTTTTACAACATGATCCAGTTGTCATCTAGAGTTAAATAAGTCTAATTATATATATGATTTGCGCACTGCTAGAAAGATATTAGATAAAAAATTCTGCTATAAAAATCTTGTATTTGATAGTTATTTCTCTACCCACGACTTCATTGATTGCTTGGTGAATATAGAATGCTACTTCGATTATTATAAGATATCTAGCAGACATAAATTTTAATTTTCTAGAAGAAGATTAGTGGGACAAGCCAAAATTTTTTGGATTTTAGTAGAGATGGAACGAGAGGAACGTTATAGGAATCCTATAAACTCGTGAAAAGAGATGAAAAATATTCTTATATATGAGTATCTTCCTATGTATTATAGGAATTGTCTCTTAAATAAATTGGAGCAGAGATTCACTCTAAATGTTAGAACACAATACTCTAATTACAACAGATATTAATACTCTGTCTCTCAATGTAATGTACCTCGATAAAGTATTCTAACTGTCGTGCATTTTGGCATTAGGACTATGAGTACCACTTCAAGTGTCAACATATAGATATCATGCTTACTGATCACGTTGACAATTCAAGAGTTACTGAAATTGTTAATGTTTCTGAGGAAAGTACTAATATTGTTGTTGAACCACAGTTGGAATCTAATACGTCTATTTTTATTGCCAATACTACTTTTAATGATTAATGATAATATTGTTGATAAGTTATAAAAGTTTAATACACATGCATCAACTGAGATCCATGCTACCATAAAAAATACCACCGACGCTTATAATTCTTTAATAGAATCTAGTGTACCCCTATATGATACTAATTGTTCAAGTTCAGAATCAGCAATAAAGAAAGAGACCAAGCATAAAATAGTTAATACTAATATTACTACTACTAAATCTTTGAAGGTCCTTCCTATGTCTTGGCAAGTTACTTCTAATATTTAATTTTCAAACAATCTTATGGATTTTTTTCCAAGATTTATCAAGTTTCCACATAATGTAATGACGCTATATCATTTACGGTGATTGATATATGTCATCCTAGGAAACCAACATATCTCTTTTTAGGAGTTGTACCACTTGAATTTGTTACATTGCATTTGTCTATTATGCCTGTGATGCATGATGAGATCTCTTGACAAATAGCAATTTGCAATGATGAATACAAATTTATTGTATATTCACATAATATTTGTAGGAATTTGTTATTGATAATAAAATGAAAGTTTTGGTTCCCCCTAAGAGATTCCTTCCAGAAATTGTAAAGAAGTTACATATTCCATATACAAATATTTATGAAGTTTCGATGAATATTGCTTCTACTACCTATGGCCTGGATATTGCATAGGATTCTTATTCGATTACTTCCATTCCAAGTGCCTATCCAGATCTACTGTTGCTTGACGCAAGTTTACCAAAGAAGACAATTCCTCCTCCACCACTTCAGTTCAGATATAATGCAAGAGTTACATTTCCTCTACCACCACCATGGTCTAATTGGGATGCTTCATAGATACTGATCAGTTCAATCCAGATGTATTTAATAATTCTTATGGCCACATTCATTGGAAATGAATGCTTTGAAACCGGAGAGAATTGAAAGAGATTTAATTTGATACGAGAGTATTTTATTGGTTATGAGAGGATTTTAATAGTTTTTGAGGTATGGTAGGATTTGATTTAGTTTGTTCTAAATTTGATTTTATTTAATCGAATTCTATTTGGATTTTTTTAGGATTATGTTTTTGGATTTTTTCTATAAATAAATATTGTATGAAGTATTTTGAAAGATAACGAATAAATATGAAAATTTTAAGAAATTCTTGGTAAATTTCACTTGAATAAAAAATCTCTCTTCGTAGATTCATTGAGAATAGGTGTGGATTCGCTTGTGTGAATTTTCGAATCTTATAAGTTTTTCTCCAATTTATTTATTCTTCTCTAAGTGCTCCAAAAATCCTAAATTTCAAAACCCTAACCCTAATTTGGTTTCCGTTCTATGTCAACCATCCAAGAACATTCATTATTGAAAGTTGCTAAAAATAGTTTGATATAACAGTAAAAAGGGAGAGATTATAAAAAAAAAATCACAACAGGTACAATGGTAATGATTTTCTCAAAAACTTCAGGCACCATATCATCCTCGGTGAGCATCAGAGTAGAGGCAAAATTTCTTTGTTGTTCATGGGGTTAATAACAACAATGACCTCACTGAATGTAGGAAAATTTTGTTTTTAAATCTAGACGTTGTTAGACGTTTTTCTAAACCATTTATGATTCACTTACTTTCTAATTAAAGTAATGATCTTAGCAAATATAAAGCTCCGTGTCACATCCCATTTCCATGGCTACTCACGTAAACAGAGTGCCAATCGACGGATATATACTAAACCATAACGGCAATGCACGAGGCTATAAATTTTGTCCATAATATAGGCAATTATTAGAATAAACCAGAAAGAAAATAAATCTGCTATATAACACAAGACAGAAAATAAATGTATTTTAAATTAGTACAAAGAAAACACAATAATGATATATACAAAGTATGTTGTCCAATAACAAATTATAACTCCTAACCAAGCACACGAGTAACAAAAAATATAACAAAAGAAATCTAAGATGAAAACAATACCAAACAAGTCCTTAGTTGAGATGGTGATGTCCTCCTCTTTAAGGTGCCTCGGTAGATGGGTTGGGTATTAAGCATGAGAGAGTATCTTTTCCTAGCCGAGTAGGAGGATCCTCTAGCGGTTGACCCTAACAGTATAGTTAAGATGTTGTTTTTCACTTTGTTTTCAAAAAAGTTGCCTTTCAATATTTGCAGTAGTGGGGCGGTGGGGATTCTTACTTTCCATGCATCTCTATTGATGGAGTTCTTTAAATGATTGATAGAGATAAGATTAGAGATTTAGTTATCAATTATCTACATCGGAATAAGATTAGATTAAGGATTTAGTTAGAATTTCAAATAAATTATTTTTATCTTGTTGCACACAGATTTTGTTACATATTGATTGTAAACCTTTAATTTTAATTTGAGAGAGATATGATATTATAAAAAAAGAGAGCATGCGATTTGTTCTTTCAAAATCTTTTACTTGAGTGATTTGAGAGAGAATATGTATGTGATTTGTCTTGATGTATATCTAAACCCCCAATTTATTCCAAAACCCTAATTCATTTCCTGATTCTCCAACACAAACTCTAATTTTCCTTTCGTTTTGTGTCAAATTGATATGAGAATTAAAAATTCTATCTCTTCAGGTATCAGAGCTCATGATCGACCTTCTTCATCTTCATATTGATCCTTCATGTTCTCTCTTATTTTATATTTAGTTTTTATTTTTTTTGGGAGTAAAAAATAGACAAAAAAGGGGAAAAAACAAAAAAAAAAGATAAAAACCAAAGCAAAAAAAGATAGGAATATATATATATATATATATATATATATATATATATATATATATATATATATATATATATATATATATATGTATATATATGTATATGTATATATGTATATATATGTATATGTATATATGTATATATATGTATATGTATATATATATATATATGTATATGTATATATATATATATATATATATATATATATATATATATATATATATATATACACACACACACACACACATACATACATATATCTATACACATACATACATATATCTATACATACATATATACATATATATATATACACACACACACACACACACACACACACATATATATATATATATATATATATATATATATATATATATATATATATATATATATATATATATATATATATATATATATATATATGTATATATGTATGTATATGTATATATATATATATATAAATATATATATATATATATATATATATATATATATATATATATATGAGAAAAATGGAAATAAGCTGACAGCTCACGCAAGTTACCTGAATTGCAGTTCATTTTCACTATCTCCAATAATCTTTTTTTTTTAATTTATTTTGGATTATAATCTTGACCCCCTAGGGTTCACTCATACCCAATTTCTTAGGTTTTAGTTTTGATTTAGTCATCCATCAAGTTAACATAAAATTAACGGTTTTCAATGAATAAAACATTTTGTATGTACTTGATGAAAGGGTAAATGAACTCCAAAATTTATGAAATTTAATCCGAAAGTAGTTAAGGAGGTAGAGATAGTAATTGTAAAAAAAATTAAAGAAAAATTATTGGATCATTATAGTTTTGCCGCTAGCTCACGTAATTTTTCCTGATCTGGTGGCTCACCTACAGTAATCCCTATATATATATATATATATATATATATATATATATATATATATATATATATATATATATATATATATATATATATATATATATATATATATATATATATATATATATATATATGAAAAAAAAAAAAAATATGAGAGAAAACTAAAAAAAAGAGAAGATTGAAAACAATAGAGAAAAAAGAGTGAAAAAAAATAATAACAATAAAAATCCAACTCCATCTCCTTGAACCCAAAGCAGCACCCTAGATCCTACAACGAGCCCGATTCGCATCGGATTCGAGCTATATTCGAGACGTTACAATTCTTTAGTATTTTTTAAATTTTGTGAACTGAATTTTGGAGTTAATTTTTATGGGATTTATATTCTGTGCTAAATATATCAATAATGATGTTGATTTCAAATAAGTTGAGTGTGATATATATAATGTAGTTCCATATTTTCATTATTATCATAACTATAATAGTTATGAAAATTGGGAGAATCATATGAAACAATTTGACATGCCCCGCTCCCAAAATATGGTATCCAAGCACGTAAATGATATCAGTAACATGCTCAAAATGAATATGTTAAGTCCAATAATATATCAGTCACAATTATCACAACAATAGAACATTAAATTTAAGAAAATGTAATAAGACAAACTCTTTTATTCCGTTATAGAAATTATTACATCAGGATAGTAAAAATAAGGCAGAAATTTAAACTAAGTACGGACCTGCACAAAAGGTCATTTATTACAAAATTATTCATAAAAAGGAGACTAAGAGAAATCAACATCTATAAATCTTCAGTTATTTCTGCAAAGTCCACCTAGTCATTGCAAGTCTGATCTACTGGTTCTATCTCAAAATCAAGACATACAAACCCAAGTCGTCAGATTGCAATTGAATAAAAAATAGTACCAGTAAGTAAAGATAAAAGAGTAATAATAACTAAAATAAATATGCATGAATAATATGCGTGAAAAAGTGCATATGAGTGTAAGTATAGAATGTGAAATAGTTTATTAGTTGCGTACTTGATAATGGTTATTCTAATCAAAGATAAGCTCCAGCCTACATGTCAAATTTTCTTATCTAAGTTGTCAATGATTTTGGAGAAACTAACTAATATTATATTCATATTTCGATTATCTCCCATACATATCCAGAAAAAATGGTCACCATGATTGCCCGAAACTGACTCAGACTTACATAACAGCAAATAGTAATTTTCAGATGTGACCCAGTAAATCACTATGTGCCCATGATGTGTGCAAAAATCAATTGTATAACTTAACAGTACAATCAAAACATAGTTTTTACATCAATAAGTATCTCCCCTAACCTAGTATCATTTAAAGTTGTTAAGATCGTGTCAAGTCCAGTACAATACGTTTCCATTCAATACCTTATCATATTTCGATTTGAGTTTAGATGTAGTTCAAATTCATTTTAGTTCAGTGATTCTCAGAGAGATTTCAATTGTAACATATTATTGAAATTTCAACCACTAATTTAAGGAATTTCTGACTTCATATCATAATGACACATAGCCAGACGAGACTAAGAAAGTGGAAAATTTTCTGTACAAGCACGTTCCTTAATTAAATAACTAATTTGTTTTAAAACTTTTTCTAGACACTGTTGACATACAATATTACAATCAACATCACTATCAATTAGCATGTCAATTTACCATTATTTTTTCCCATTTCTAACCTATGTTTCATTTTAATGAAGTTTATGATATTATTAAAATTTATATTTTTAATTAAGACTTAATGATATAGGCATGTCTAAATGAGGAATGCATAACAAGAGTATGACAATATTTGGAAATAAATCATACTTTATTTAAACAATATTGTTGAAGAAAACATAATCTATATCATGTTATACATAAACAATTATATAAAATTAAAAAATAACTTATTTCTATCTAATAAGAATAGTGCATGTAAGAAATGAGTTCGAGAAGGAACTCGGTTTAATTTGAAAGTGCATTTGTCAAATATGTTAACGCTCTAGTTTTTATCCAAATCAATATCTACATAACGAAAACCATTAAAGAGATAGTTAAGTATTTTTTTTTTGTGATGTTAATAAATTTTCTTCAATTTTAAAGTCATATAAAAAGTCCATTTTAGTTATGAAAGGCTACTGGTTTGAAATATTAAATAAATATAATATTCATCTTATTGGGTCTATAAGATGAAGGGATGTTGTTTTTATAAGGTTATTATTGGGAGTTATATAACTAGATCTAATAAACTATATGTTTATTAAACAAAAGAGAAGGATCTTACCTCTTAACAGATTTCAAGGAAGATGGGAAGGAGATGCTTCGAAAGAGGCTCTGACGAAAGTGTTTATTAGCGAAGTGGCTCAGGCATGATGCGTGTTCGGGTAGTAAAGGCAGCTTGCAATTCGGATTCTCTAGTGGTCGACGGCACTCTGGCGGGCAATAAAACAAGAGAGAAGAAAGTTTGATTTGAAGAAGAAAAAGAATTAAGATAAATGGAAGATTTATATAGGAGTTAGTAGGTTTGACTGAAAAGAGAGATTAATGGAATAAAAAGGGCTTTGAAGAAAATTTTGAAATAAGATTAATTGACTCATAAATTGGATAATTTTAGAAGGATTTTAAACATATATTTGAAATTTATCAAATATCATAATTGTAGTTGGCTGTGGAACTTTAATATTAGGCTTTTAAATTGGATTTAAATGACACATTAATATATTTGACTAATAAGAGATTTTAGGAATTAAATGATGGAGATAATTTGAAAATTCATGAAAGTTATGAAAGTTGATTTTGTGATTGAATATAATTTGCATTAAGTTCAAATAATAGCTTACATCTTATATTATTATTTTTCTTATTATTATTTTGAGTTTAGGCCAAGGGCATGGGCTTGGGCTCTAATGAGAAAATTCAAGTATTATTAATTGTCTTTGGAAAATAGTTATGGGTTTTAGTATAAGAAAATATTTTATGAATTTTAATACTTATTTTTAAAATTTACTCAACTTAAGCACACAAGAATATATGTCAGTAAATAAATTCATGTATTGGGTTAGGATAGTTACATCCTACCCCCCATAAGCCAAAAATTCATCCTCAAAATTTAAATAAAGCACATGATTACCTTAAATTTTAGTCAAAAGATGTGGGTACTGCTTGTGAATGTCGTCATCGTGCTTCCATGTTGCTTCTCCTATGGATCGTCAGTTTCATGAGACCAGACCAAAAGAATGACTTTGTTCTTCAGCACCTTCTCTCTGTGATCAAGTATTTTCATTGGTTGCTCTTTTTAAAAAAGATTTGGTCTCATCTCCAATTCCGAATGATCTAGTACATGTCCTTCATCCTAAACATGGCACTTTAGCTGGGAAATGTGGAATACATTATGCATACCTTCCAAGGATGGCGGAAGCGCTAATGGTATGAAATCTTTCCAACCCTTTCTATGATTCTGAAGAGACCGATGAATCTTTGACTCAGTTTCCCTCGAGTACCAAACTAGTTGATGCCGTTGGACAATGAGATCTTCAAAATACTACTTTCCTAATTTGAAATTTTAAAAAACTGTGATGAGTATCCGCCTGTTTTTTTGTCTGTATTGAGTTGCCTTCAAATATTTTCTTACCAAGTTAATCTTTTCCACTGTCTGAGAGATCATCTCTGGACCCAGTAACTTTCTTTCGTCAATATCATCCCAATAGATGGGAGATTGACACTTTCTTCCATACTAGGGCTTCGAAAGGTTCCATCTTGATGCTAGCATAGTAACTGTTAGTGTAAGAGGACTTCACAAGATGAAGATCTTCCCACGAGCCTCCAAAGTCGAGCACACATGCTTTAAGCATATCCTCCAAAGTTTGAATGGTTCTCGTCGATTGACCATCAGTTGCGGGTGGTAGGAAGTGCTAGACTTGAGCTTAATTCCCAAACTTTCTTATAGTTTTCTCTAAAAGTGTGATCTAAATCTTGTGTTTGGATCTGTAACAACACTAACTAGGACTTCATGAAATCTCACAACATCCTGCGTGTATTTTTCTGCTAGGCTTCGATACATTATCCAATATGAAATGGGATGAAATGAGCAGCTTTCGTGAGATGATCTACGATAACCTATATAGCATTATTACGCTTAGGGCTTCATGGCAGGGCCGTCACAAAGTCCATAGTTGTCTTTTCCCATTTCCACTTAGGTATTGGTAACGGTTGAGTAGACCTAATATTATTTGATGTTTCGCCTTCACCTGTTGGCACAAAGCATTTGGATGCAAATCGAGCTATCTCCCTCCTTGTTCTGTACCATCAGAAATGTTATTTCAAGTCTTGATATATCTTTGTCTCTCCTAGATGTACCGAATACACTGAATTGTGAGCTTTTGCAAGTACTTGTTGATGAACTTCTCGTTTGGGTACACAAAATCTATTTTCAAACCAAAGAGATCTGTCAGTATGGATGTTCATATATGTCCTCTATCTGGCTTCAACTTCATCTCAAAACATTTGCAGCTTGGAGTTGTCTTTCTCGGCACTCTTGATCCTTTCGATTAATGGTGGTTGCAGTTGTAATACCATTAGTTGCCCTTTTGTTCTGGAAAGACCACTTTTATATCAAGTTTACTCATCTCTTTAATCAACTCCTTTTGCTGAGTAAGGAATATTGCCATTGGTTTCCTACTCAAAGCATCACAGACTATATTAACCTTACCGAGATGATATTACAGGTTAAAGTCATACTTAGCCATCAGTTCTAACCATCTCCTTTGTCTCATATTGAGCCACTTCTGAGTGAATACATACTTGAGGCTTTTGTGATCTGTGTAAATATCCATACGATTTCTAAATAAATAATGTCTCCAAATTTTCAAGGCAAACATAATTGTAGCAAGTTCCAAGTTATAGGTGGGATAGTTCTTCTCGTGTGGTCTCAATTGGTTAGATGCGTAAGCGATTACTCGGCCATGCTGCATTAGCACATATCCTGAGCCTTTTCCAAATGCATCGCTATATACAACCGTCCTCCGGATCCATCTGAATAGCTAGGATTGGTGTGGTAATAAGTCGGTGCCTTAATTCTTCGAAAGCCGCATCACATTATATTGACCAATAGAGCTTCTCGTCCTTCCTCATTAGCTTTGTTAAAGGTCCTGTTATCTTGGAAAAGTCCTAAAGAAACCTTTGATAGTATCCCGCTAGTGCAAGAAAACTTCTGACTTTAGTCACAGACTTCGGGATAGGCCAATCTCTAGTTGCTTCAGTCTTTCGATGGTCAACTGAGACTCCATCTTAAAAAATAACATGGCCAAGGAGTGTCACTTTTCTCTGCCACAATTTATACTTGCTCAACTTTCCATAGAGTTTCTTCTTCCTCTAGGTTTCAAGTACTATTCTCAAGTGTGATGCATATTCTTCTTCATCCTTTAAGTAAATTAGAATATCGTCGATAAATACAACCATGAACTTATATAGGTACTTGGAAAAAACTTCGTTCATCAAATTCATGAATACCGCAGGCGTATTTGTCACTCCAAATGGCATCATTAGGAATTCATAATGACCATATCGAGTTTGAAAAGCCGTCTAATATATATCTTCCTTCTTCACTTTCACTTGATGATAGCCTGATCAAAGATCCAGTTTGGAAAAAAAAACTTTAGCTCCACCAAGTTAATTAAACAAGTCATCGATTCTAGACAAAGGATATTTGTTCTTATTCATAACTTAATTCAGACTTCACTAATCAATGCATAGTCTCTTACTTCCATCTTTTTTGCCGACTAGCAATAGTAGTGCTCCCCAAGGTGAAGTGTTGTTTTGAATAAGAATACGATCTTTAAGCTCTTATAGTTGTTCATTCACTTCGACTAACTTTGTTGTTCCCATTTGATAAGGTCCTTTGAGTGCCAGTGTGGTACTAGGAAATAGATCAATAGAGAATTCTACTGCTCTATCTGGGGAAAGTCTAGGAAGTTCTTTAGGAAAAGCATCGAGATACTCCAACACCACAGAAATAGGTGTTGCTTCTGTATCCATCGTCATTAAAACTTTATAAGTAGACCGAGCTCTAAATTCAGCCGGTTCCAAAATCTTTCTTCCTCCTAGAAATTCAAATTCCAAATGGTTAGGAATCCAAAACATGACACTCTTCCATCGACAATCTATAACCACATGGAAAGTGTTAAGCTAATCCATTCCCAAAATATCATCGAGTCCACAAGATTCAGTAACTAGGAAGTTGGCATAAAATTTTCTTCTATTAACAACTACAGGACATAATCTATATGTTCTAATTGATATGATAGTAAAAATCCCTGCATTAATATTCCAACTAGAGTTAAAATATCACATAAAATATTATGACGGGAAAAAGCAGCTGATATGTAATAATGTGATGCTCCAGAATCAAACAATGTGAATGCTGGCATTTGATGTATTAAAATAGTACCTGACACTACTTCAATAGAGTTATCAGCGGTTCCTTAGTCAAATTGAAAACTTGCTCCTGCTCTTTATTCTCTTAGCTTACTGAAATATCTTATTTTGAGAGACGAGAGGTGGCCTTCCTTGGTTATTACCTAGATTCTTTTGTTGTTGAGGAACAAAGGTATGAAGTGCTTCTCCGTTTGTTCTCTTCTTTGGACAGTTTGTTAGTTGATGCAAAAGCTAGACACAAACTGTTGGTAGCCCCGTAATATTTCCTGAGAAGACCTGGCCTCTGGCAGTAGTTTCATATGGTCTTCTGAAAAAGAGCTACAAATGGTTGTTTCTCGATGGAGGCTGTCTTGGAAGTCGATCCTCCAAAGACTTGGTTGAATGGCCTCTTTGATCCCATAGCAGATACTTTCTTCTCCTTATTCATTACTTGTTCCACACCTCTAGCAGCATCAATGACCTAGGCATATGTAGCAAATTGCGAAGTTACAAAGTACTTTTGAAGGTCTAGCTTGAGTCATTGCTGGAAGCGATGGGCACAATCCTCTTCATCGACAACCATGTAGGGAGCAAAACGACTTAGGCAAAGGAATTCTACTACATACTCTTCTTCATTACTTGAGATTGATGAACTATTATTCCATCTCCCTTCAAACTGTCTTTGGAAAGAATCTTTTATAGAAGTTTCTAGTAAAATTTTCCCAACTTATTGGTTGCTCCAACCTATCTCCTTTGACTTGCCACCATGTTCTGGCAGCATCCATCAACTGAATTTTGATAAGGTTCACCATGCTGCATCCGAACGGGCAACTTTTAGTAGGTTTTCTATCTCAATTAGCCATTATTCAGTTTCTAATGGCCCAACCGTCTAGAGAAAGCTGTGGGATGAAGGTGCCAAAAATCTGAGATATTCCCAACTCATTGTGGACAAGGAACATTGGCTTGTTGTATTGCCTCCATCATTCTAGCACATAGTATCTCATTCTGTTGTTGCTGGGCCTCCGTCATATCGCGAAACAACTCCATTATGTCTGCGGCCCCAATCTTGGAGGAATTCAAAGTCCATCCATTTCTCTAGCGTCGCGATATCTTGCTAAAGAAGATTAAAAAATAGATTTAAGAATAACTAATAGAATTGTTACTTTTTACTTGTTATCTATAATTGTGATTTCTAGCCTAAGTCTAGGAATAAGTTAGCTCAACTTGGTTGGACTAACTCATCAATAGTTTAGGTGCTCTGATACTACTAAAATACCTGTCATACTCCACTCTCAAAATATAGTATGCAAGCACGTTAAACAGATATCAGCAACATAGTCAAACTGAATATGTTAAGTCCAATAATATATCACTCACAATTATCACAGCCACAGAACAGTAAATACAAATAAATATAATAAGAGAAACTCTTTTACTCTATTATAGAAGTTATTATATTACGATAACAGTAATAAGGAAGAAATTTAAACTAATAAGGAAGAAATTTAAACTAAGTACCGATCTACACAAAAGGGCGTCTTATTACAAAATTATTCATAAAAGGGATATTAAGAGAAATCAATATCTATAAGTATTCAGTTATTTTCGGAAAGTCCACTTGGGCGTAGCAAGTCTGATCTATTGGTTCTATTTCAAAATCTTAGAATGTACACCAAAATCATCAGATTGTTACCGAATAAAAAATAATACTAGTATGAAAAGATAAAAGAGTAACAGTAACTGAAATAAATATGCATGAATAATATGAGTGACAAAGTGCATATGAATGTATGTATAGAATGTGAACTAATTTATTAATTAGGTACTTGATAATGGCTATTCTAATCAAGATAAGCTCTAGCTTACATGTCAAGTTTTCTAATCTAATGTGTCAATGATTATTGGAGAAACTAACTGATGTTATATTCGTATTTTGATTGTCTTCCATACAGATCTAGAAAAATGGTCACTAGAATTGTTTGGAGCTGACCTGGACCTGTATAATGGTAAACAGTAATTTTAAGATGTGATCCAATAAATCACCATACATTCATGGTGTACACAAAAATCAGTTGTACAACTTAACAGTACAGCCGAAACACAATTTTCACATCAATAAGTATCTCCCCCAATCTAGTATTGTTTATAATTGTCAAGATCATATCAAATTGAGTACAATACATTTCCATCCAATGTCTTATTATGATTTAGTTCAAGTTTTGATGTAGTTCAAGTTCATTATAGTTCAGTATTTTTTAGAGAAATATTTCAAATTTAATATGTTATCGAAATTTCAACCACTATTTTGAGAAATTCGAAATTTCAACCACTATTTTGAGAAATTTCTGACTGCATATCATAATAACACATAGCTAGGCATGAGTAAGAAAGTGAGAGGTTTTCTGTGCAAACATATTCCTTAATTAAATAACCACTTTTATTTAGAACAGTTTTCTAGACACTATTGTCATATAATATTACAATCATCATCACCATTGATTAGCGTTTCAATTTATCATTATTTTTTGTTAATTTCTAACCTATGTTTCATTTTAATGAAGGTTATGAGACTATTAAATTTTATATGTTTAATTAAGACTTAATGATATAGGCATGTCTAAATGAGGAATGTAAAATAAGACTATGACAATATTTTGGAAGTAAATCATACTTTATTTAAATAGTATTGTCAAATGAAACAATAATCTATATCATTTCATACATAAGCAATTATATAAAATTGAAAAAAAACAACATATTTCAACCGAATAGGAATAATGCATGTAAAAAGTGAGTTCGAGAAAAAACTCTCCTTAGTTTGAAAGTGCATTCTTCAAATATGTTAACACTCTAGTTTTTATTCAAATCAATATCTACATAAAGAAAACCATTAAAGAGATAATTAAGTTTTTTTGTGATAATAAGTTTTCTTCAATTTTAATTATGAAAGGGTACTGGTTTGAAACAAACAAATAAATATAATATTCATCTTATTTGATCTATAAGATGAAGGGGTGTTGTTTTATTAGGCTATTATTGGGAGTTATCTACCTAAATCCAATAAGATATATGTTTATAAAAAAAGAAAGATAAATCCTACCTCTTAATGGGTTCCAAGGAAGATGGGAAGGTGTTGCTTTGAAATAGACTCTGGCAAAGGTGGTTACTATTGAAGTGACTCAAACGTGATGCATGTTCAGGTATTAAAGTCAGCTTGCAATTCAGATCCTCAGTGGTCGACAATGCTCCGACGGTCGGCAGCCCTCCGGTGGGCCATAAAACAAGAGAGAAGTTTAGTTTGAAGAAGAAAAAAAATTAAGATGAATAGAGCGTTTATATAATAGTTAGAAGGTTTGACTGAAGGGAGAGATTAATGGAATTAAAGAGGATTTTGAAGGAAAGTTTGAAATGAGATTAATTGCCTCATAAATTGGATAATTTTAGAAAGATTTTAAATATATATTTGAAATTTGTCAAATGTCATAATTGTAGTTGACTGCGGAACTTTAATGTTAGGCTTTAAAATTGGATTCAAATGACTCATCAATATATTTGAATAATAAGAGATTTTAGGCATTAAATGATGGAGATAATTTGAAAATTCAAAATGGAAGTTAATTTAGTGATTGAATGTGATTTGCATTGGGTTCAAATAATAGCTTATATCTTATATTATTATTATTATTATTATTATTTTGAGTTTGGGCCAAGGTCATGGGCTTGGACACTAATGAGACAATTAAAGTATTATTAATTTTCTTAGGAAAATAGTTATGGGCTTTAGTATAAGAAAATATTTTATGAATTTAATTATTTATTTTAAAATTTTACTCAACTTAAGCATACAAGAATATGTGTCAAATAAATTCATGTATTGGGTTAGGGCAGTTGCACAATTTTTCTGTTATTTATCTTTGATTTTAGAATATGAATACCATTATGCGCGATTGAAGTTGGTTGGAGAAGTTTCTACTTGGTATCTTAGCAAGTATAAATGTTATCCAACTTAAAATTGGTTGAAATCTATTCTTCGTACACAGTATTCTCCGCATCTTATTTTTAATTGTTCTTCCAAATATTTGTAAAGCCAAACAATGCTCTGAGTGTGAAGCATATGAATATTCTGCTCATCAGTGGCCTGTGGAAAATTTTGGCATTATGAATACCAGTGCCCCTTAAAGAGTCCAGATATTGATATATCTACTTTTGTGAGTTTAGGTGATATTATAGTTGAGATCAAATCTAGTATTGAACATATCATAGACCCCAAATTGATGATCTGATTTTTCTGCCATAACCAACTACATAAGCACTTGATAGCCTTGCTCAAGGGGAAATTTAGGCCTAACACACCTGTAATCTCACTTACTTATCTGTTGCTTAAATACCAAAAGAAAATTTAACGATAGATAGTGTTGAGCAAAAATTCTTATCGATCTATCACAGAAATATGTGATAAAGTGCAAGAATTCTTAGTTGAAAATTATATTTTCCTTGTCTCTCCAGCTTCTATTCCAAGTCCTTCATTTTCTATAGAAATAATAAATTTCAACTTCTCTCCAAACATTCCATGACTATTACTGTCGCACCATGAGAATATCAAGTAGCATATACATGGTTACCAACTTGTTAGATTTTTTATACTTAGTTCGATAGAAAAATTTGCCAAATCTTCGGAAGATTGTTCGCACTTTATTCAAACTTATTGAATTGCTTCTTGCCACTATTCACTAGTGGTGAATATTTCGAAGCGGGAGAGAATTGATAGAAATAAGATTAGTTAGTTATCAATTATCTACATCATAGATAAGATTAGATTAGAAACTTAGTTAAAATTTCAAAAGTTTTTTTTTATCATATTGCACGTAGGTTTTACTATATATTGATTATAAAACATTAATATTAATTAGAGAGAGATGATATTATGAAAATTTAGAGCATGTGATTTGTTTTTTCTAAATCTTTCCTTTGAGTGATTAATGAGAGAGTGGGCGTGTGATTTGCCTAAATATGAGATTTAATATTCTAATTTATCTCAAATCTTAATTTCTTCCTTAAGTCTCAACCATAAGTCCTAATTTTCCTTCCGTTCTGCTTAGATACTATGGCAATGATCTCAAAATTGCAGTACAGTTGTGTATTCCTTTTCCTAGAAGGGGCTCGTAGAGGCGATGGTAGACGGAGAAGTAACTCTCCTGATATTAGGTGAAGAACCTGGGTTTGCGACATCTAAAGCAGTGTGAACTTGTTATTTGGGTTGAAGATATATTCATTTTGGCAATAATTACTTTGGCATTTTGGAGGACTCCACTTATGCATACATTTCCAATTTTCTTCTTTCTTTTTAGTTTGTGGTTATTTGGCTTGACCAGAGTCTTAATATTTGAAAACCATTTCAAACTCCTCTTATTGCACAGATTTGTTGGCCTTTTTGAGAAGCTCGACAAGTGAGATTAGCTTCCTCCTCCCAATTAATTTACTTAAGTTGGTTTGTCATACATCATTAGTAAGTGTTGCCAGGGAATTTTGATGAACAATCCTTTATTTGGAGCTTTGTTTCATTGGTAAGTATTGTCATTCCAGCTTAAGTTATTTAGATATTCTGCCCTTCTACATCATGTCGTGAGCATTCACGTCGCTCGTGCCCTTGTTGCGAAGCCCTCAAGATTGTTGTAGTTTTCAAAGCGAGTGGTTCAATTTCGCAAGTGTCTTTCAATAGAGGGATCTAATTGTTGATGCAAAATTTGATAGACTAATGTAATCATACCAAATTAAGAATTAAACACAAATAAGCTCGAGACAAACTCGAGTCAGATTAGTTTGGTACTAATGGATAGTTAAGATGTCGAATCTCATATAAAATACCTGTAGTGAAGATATAAGACAATAAAAGTGAGAAAGTATAGGAGAGCATGTTTTAGCCGATTGATCTCAAGTCTATGTCCTTGGGTGATTGATCATCCAATGTCTATGTCCTTGGGTGAAGAGTCGATCATCCAATGCTTATGTCCTTGGGGATGAGTCGGTCTTTCGGCTTGGATCTTTATAAAAATAGATTGCATTACAAATAACTAATTAGAACTCTTTTTTGCCTAAAGAAAATTGGTGATCAGAATCGAGAACCAACTTTCTTGAGGTAGAAGAAATCCATCCCCCTCCTCCTTGAGTGTATTAATAGTTTTTGGTAATCATTTATTAAAATAATTTTACATGGAGCAGGATTCTCTATCTCTATATCTAGAGACAGATTTACATGCACTCAAACTCCTATCTTTGCTTTCAAAGATAGATTTTTTTTTTAAAAAAAATGGTTTTTCTGTATATATGGAGCTTTGATAGATAGTTAATTTATCACAATCAATAGATACGAGGAATGTCAATCCGGTTTCATCTCTTTAGAAAAAGAGTCATGCATTAATTATGACTTCTATGGCTCTACCAAGTTGCTTCTAAGTATGGGATTTAGCTGGCATGGTATTTGAAACCTTTATTTTTAGATGAATCCTTTTGGGCTCATGGCGTAATAACATTCAGAGCTTTTTGGGTTGCTTATTTTCTAGGCTTTTGGGTCGAAAAAAATTTATAACGACATATAAAGACATAATTTTTATAAGGATTAATTACAAAAATTACTCTTGTACTATTAAGAATAAATCACTAGTACCCCTTATGAAAAATTTCTATAGAGAGACCTCTTGCACTTATACACTCTATTAGGGGGTTTACTGTTGAAAAAAATTCTTAATGGAGTATATTGATGATACACTCTCAATAATAAAAAATTAATTATTGTTATTAATCCTTTCTATTATTCCCTCTAAAAATACATGTATAAATGGTCACAAAATATCACCTCCAAATTGGAAATAAGTACAATCGGATGTGAGGACCCGAATGTACATATTGATATGTAATTGGATTGCATATGGATCTTAGAAATGGATCGAATTTTTTAATATTGATTTAAATATTAATTCTAAGGGTCCGAACTCGATAATCCAATGAATTATATTTGTATACATTAATTCTCTTACTCTTTAAGTTGAATATTCCCCCCAATTATTACCTAAAAATGTCTAAGAAGTAAAGAGCAAGCAAACAACCATGAATAATCCGAAACCCGAATCCCAGTGGATTCGGATCCCAATCGGGTGGTACTGCGGGAGCGGCCCGTATCCACCATCGTGTTATCCGCTCATCAAAACCTTGCCGACCCCCTCTTCCCTTTGCTTCCTCCCATGAACAACAGATAAACCCCCCTTTCTCCATTCTCATTCCCTTCAGCAGTCAATCAATCAGTCAGTGAATGGAAGGAGGCAAGCAGGAGCAGGACATGGTGCTCTCTTCTTCCTCTCTGAACCCGATCGAGCAGGCCAAGGCCAAGTTCAAGGACCTCGAGACAGGGTTCCGCTCCTGGCTCGCCAAGCAGTCCATGCCCGTCGAGGCCGCCGTCGTCACCGCCACCGGTGCCGTCCAGGGGGCCGCTATCGGCGGACTCATGGGAACCCTTACCTCCGACATCTCCTCCTCGTTCCCCACCCCGCCACCCAACGCTGCGGTCCCCCCTGACGCCATGGCCTCCCTCAAGCAAGTTCAGGTCGGTCGGATCTCCTACGGTTCCTTATTTTGTGTGGATTGAAAATATTTGAATCCGAATTTCCTTTTCACGTAGTAGTTATCTAGAATCTAGATATCACTTAAGAAATGAATCTAATACCCTTCCCAGACTTTAACCCTATTATGTTTTACTTGGATTTTTTTTTTTTTGTTCTTTTATTTTTTATTTTGAGAGTGGGGTTTCGATTGTAACTGGGATAATTCGGGTGATAAATCCTCACGTGTTAGTCACTTAGGGCAGACCCTACACAAAGGAGACATTGGGGATATGAGCAAGATATCGGGCTCTTATATGCTTGCAGCAGACTCGACGCTGCGATGAGAATGATAATTTATATGGATTCATATCAGAATCATGGTACAGGTAATGAAATTTTAAAAAAGAAAGAAAAACTGAAGGTGGCCTATCTGGTTGCTTATTGAAGGTCTATGAAGAGGGGGAGTTTCTAAATGGGCACAGCATATTTCCTAGTGAGCCCACTTTAAAAGTTCATTTTTTTTTACCACTTTACCATTTATTTATTTGGTCAAAACTGTGCTTCCTTCACCTCCTCCTTCAGGGGGCAGGAATCTTTGGCCCCCTGATCTGAGCTAGCCAGTCCGAATAAAGCCAACCCAGCAGTTCCGGATTGGGTGCACTGGTCCGGACTGGCTAGCCCAGATCGGGGGCCAGAGATTCTGGCCCCCTGTCCGAACTAACCAGTCCGGATCATTGTACTTGATTCGGGACTGATAGCCCGGATCAACTGCACTGGTCTAGACTTGCTAGTCCGGACAGGGTGCCAGAGCCCTGGCTTCTTGATCCGGATTTACAGTTCCGGATCACCTAAAAATGATCCGGTTATATAAACCCAGATCAAGGATACAGGGCCAGAGATGTCCTGATACGGTGTGTACAACCACAAATATGGAAGATAAATAATATACCCTAGCAAATATAATTACTTGTCCATATTTCATACTCCTAATTTGGTATAAAAAAACACAATATCAACAAATTATTCATAGTTTCAAAGACAAAGAACAACGGCAAAAAAAATTCTATGTATCAACAAATCATTCATAGTTTTAAAGATTTAATTAAAGAGTGATATTCAAGACTACAACTTGATATATATAATATGTTACTTGACTACAATTTCATTTACATGAAACGACAAAATAAAAGCAATCTATGTTCTATGCTAACAACTTCATTTTTATGTTGACATGAACAATCCTCGTAAGAGTTTGAGACTCAATTAAAAATAAACACACCCAACAAATTCTAGATTTTTCGAAACTTCCGACCGGATTGCTTCCTTATGGGTTGACGGCGTCTTGCAGAGCTGGGACCTTGGTGGGGGACTGCGCAATGGGTTGTAATATTGTGTCAATATCAGCTTGTGTGCACCCGGTCAGAACTGATTTTATCTTGATGAGGACATTACAGTTCTGGATCACCTAAAAATGATTCGGTTATATAAACCCAGATCAAGGATACAGGGCCAGAGATGTCCTGATACGGTGTGTACAACCACAAATATGGAAGATAAATAATATACCCTAGCAAATATAATTACTTGTCCATATTTCATACTCCTAATTTGGTATAAAAAACACAATATCAACAAATTATTCATAGTTTCAAAGACAAAGAACAACGGCAAAAAAAATTCTATGTATCAACAAATCATTCATAGTTTTAAAGATTTAATTAAAGAGTGATATTCAAGACTACAACTTGATATATATAATATTTTACTTGACTACAATTTCATTTACATGAAACGACAAAATAAAAGCAATCTATGTTCTATGCTAACAACTTCATTTTTATGTTGACATGAACAATCCTCGTAAGAGTTTGAGACTCAATTAAAAATAAACACACCCAACAAATTCTAGATTTTTCGAAACTTCCGACCGGATTGCTTCCTTATGGGTTGACGGCGTCTTGCAGAGCTGGGACCTTGGTGGGGGACTGCGCAATGGGTTGTAATATTGTGTCAATATCAGCTTGTGTGCACCCGGTCAGAACTGATTTTATCTTGATGAGGACATTACAGTTCCGGATCACCTAAAAATGATTCGGTTATATAAACCCAGATCAAGGATACAGGGCCAGAGATGTCCTGATACGGTGTGTACAACCACAAATATGGAAGATAAATAATATACCCTAGCAAATATAATTACTTGTCCATATTTCATACTCCTAATTTGGTATAAAAAAACACAATATCAACAAATTATTCATAGTTTCAAAGACAAAGAACAACGGCAAAAAAAATTCTATGTATCAACAAATCATTCATAGTTTTAAAGATTTAATTAAAGAGTGATATTCAAGACTACAACTTGATATATATAATATGTTACTTGACTACAATTTCATTTACATGAAACGACAAAATAAAAGCAATCTATGTTCTATGCTAACAACTTCATTTTTATGTTGACATGAACAATCCTCGTAAGAGTTTGAGACTCAATTAAAAATAAACACACCCAACAAATTCTAGATTTTTCGAAACTTCCGACCGGATTGCTTCCTTATGGGTTGACGGCGTCTTGCAGAGCTGGGACCTTGGTGGGGGACTGCGCAATGGGTTGTAATATTGTGTCAATATCAGCTTGTGTGCACCCGGTCAGAACTGATTTTATCTTGATGAGGACATTACAGTTCCGGATCACCTAAAAATGATCCGGTTATATAAACCCAGATCAAGGATACAGGGCCAGAGATGTCCTGATACGGTGTGTACAACCACAAATATGGAAGATAAATAATATACCCTAGCAAATATAATTACTTGTCCATATTTCATATCTCTAATTTGGTATAAAAAAACACAATATCAACAAATTATTCATAGTTTCAAAGACAAAGAACAACGGCAAAAAAAATTCTATGTATCAACAAATCATTCATAGTTTTAAAGATTTAATTAAAGAGTGATATTCAAGACTACAACTTGATATATATAATATGTTACTTGACTACAATTTCATTTACATGAAACGACAAAATAAAAGCAATTTATGTTCTATGCTAACAACTTCATTTTTATGTTGACATGAACAATTCTCGTAAGAGTTTGAGACTCAATTAAAAATAAACACACCCAACAAATTCTAGATTTTTCGAGACTTCCGATCGGATTGCTTTTTTATGGGTTGACGGCGTCTTGCAGAGCTGGGACCTTAGTGGGGGACTGCGCAATGGGTTGTAATATTGTGTCAATATCAGCTTGTGTGCACCCGGTCAGAACTGATTTTATCTTGATGAGGACATTACAGTTCCGGATCACCTAAAAATGATCCGGTTATATAAACCCAGATCAATGATACAGGGCTAGAGATGTCCTGATACGGTGTGTACAATCACAAATATGGAAGATAAATAATATACCCTAGCAAATATAATTACTTGTCCATATTTCATACCCCTAATTTGGTATAAAAAACACAATATCAACAAATTATTCATAGTTTCAAAGACAAAGAACAACGGCAAAAAAAATTCTATGTATCAACAAATCATTTATAGTTTTAAAGATTTAATTAAAGAGTGATATTCAAGACTACAACTTGATATATATAATATATTACTTGACTACAATTTCATTTACATGAAACGACAAAATAAAAGCAATCTATGTTTTATGCTAACAACTTCATTTTTATGTTGACATGAACAATCCTCGTAAGAGTTTGAGACTCAATTAAAAATAAACACACCCAACAAATTCTAGATTTTTCGAGACTTCCGACCGGATTGCTTCCTTATGGGTTGATGGCGTCTTATAGAGCTGGGACCTTGGTGGGGGACTGCGCAATGGGTTGTAATATTGTGTCAATATCAGCTTGTGTGCACTCGGTCAGAACTGATTTTATCTTGATGAGGACATTATATGTATGCACGTTCTCGACATCATGTAGAAGTGCAAGATAGTCAGCAGAGATCTTTGTGCCGTTCTTGTCTCTGAATAGTGTGCACCCGAGAAAATAAAGTAAGAATGCTCGAGCAACACATAATATTCTCTGATCTGAATCTGCATCTGTCACATCGGTCCTCTATTTATTGTCCGCACTTCCTCTTCTTCTGAGTCTGACTCATCGATACCCCTAGTTTCTTGCGATACATCTCGATGAATGCGTAACGGAAGGGTCTCCGTAGCAGCATCAACCCGCAAATCCTGTTCGTCACGGATTTCAGGAATGTTAGGATCGACGGCTGGACGGATCTCCGTTTTTTTCCTCCTATTCGATGCTGTTAGTCGAATCCGAGATGGTTGCGCCGGATCCATCTGTAAATCACCAAAGATTTTATTTACACAATGAAATTTTAAATTATCAAACATCACATATCACAATATGCTAATTATATTTGCCTATCTAAATTCATTAAATATCATAAAATAAACACACAATATCTACATTTCAATTTTTTTTCCGATTCGAACATCAAAATTAACAATCTAATCCAAGCACAAAAAAAAACCAACTAATATTCACAATATAAATTTTGCACTTAACTATTGCAAATTCCAACTATCATTAATCGATAACAACAATAAAATCTAAACTATTTTAACCAATGAAACTTTTAATTTTACCATAACAAAATGTAAAAAAATTATTTTTTTCCCCAATTTATTTGCCCCTTAACTAAATCTACCCTCATCAACACTCATTTCTAAATTTTTTCCTAAATCAAAATGCAAAAATTAATACAAAAAATTAGTATTTCATTTTTACCTTCAAATTAAGAAAACCACTAGCTCCTCTCCTCTTTTCAATCCGCCCTTGTGGCGGGGTGTCGGTCGTCAATGGCGGATTCGGTCGGAATGCGAGCGGGTGGAGCGGCCGAAGCGGTGGGATGCAGTGGGTCCGGCAAAGTCTTATGAGAGAGGGTGGAAAAGAGATTTTGGGTTCTTGGGAGAGAGGATGGAAAAGAGATTTTTGGTTTTATAAAGGAGAAGGTGGGAGAGATGGGTTGGGAGAGAGAGGAGTTGGTGTTAAGTAGATGGGTTTGGGAGAGGTCTAGAGAAGAACGTGGGAGAGAGAGAGAGAGAGGAGGAGATGGTGGAGGGCAGTTCGGGAATATAGGTGTGCTCACTAGAAAAAATGCTCTCTTTTCAAAAAAAGAGGGTGTGCTCACTAGGAAAAGTGGGCTCACTAGAAAAAAAACTGTGCCCATCTAGAAATTCCCATGAAGAGGACACTTACACACCTCAAGTAAACAATGAGAGAATTGTTTGCCTGAACAATTTTTCTAGTCCACAAATTAGATTTAAATTTGGTTGGGTCCTGTATTTTTAATTTGTTGTCGGAGATTTGAGCAATTATTATCTCGGTTAATTGCAATAACTAACTGTAAGGGTTGTATCACTAATACTTCATTATGATTTTTTTTTGGCCATTAGAAGATTTGAACATTATGGAGGGAATCAACGGTATGATATAGTGACGCTTATAAAAACAGAATATACTAAATAATTTTTATTCCTAAATTGTTATCATCTCCCTTTATTTTCGCACAAACAAACTCGTTCTTCTTCTTATTCTCAGATCTCATTGAAGAGGTCATTGATGAAGAACCTCTCATTTAATCTCTTTGCCCCCAGAGATACACACACACAAAACTCCACAAAAAAAAAAAAAATTCAAAATCAATCCCCAACCTTAAAATTAGATACCCACGCAAAGGCATGTATCAAGTGCCCATGGCAAAGAAGAACACAATATTGTTGCTGTAGGGAGCTCCACAAAATTTTCATGGACAGTACATAAGCATTCATATAGGTGCTAAAGGATGATTGGGTTATGCTCAGAGAAAAAAAAGGATGATTTCACATCGAAATTCTTTGCAGATCAAGGGACGTCAAGTCCCTTCAAAAGACAAATAAATTCAAAGAATCAACAGTCAAAATAACAAGAATTCTCAGCAAAAAATTTCATGAACCCACTCATATTGGTGGAGCATCGGAGGATTCTAGCATTGGAGGAACAAGAATCCTCCAATGCCAAAGAACCATGTTGAGACATTTCCTCTTCTTCTTGCTCCAAACCCCACCCAAAGGCAAGCCAACCTTCAACTTTGCCAATCGTTTCCACCAAATCCACTGGCCCCGCTGCAATCAGCTGCTCCCACACCATGAACTTGTTTGGATTCTCCAATTTTGCCATGAACTCTTAAATTTCGTCTTTCCATTCGTCACTAGAGCCGAAGGCATCCTCTTTCTTGCAGCAAAACCATGGGGATGGCGAGGAGATGCGGTTATTGTAGTAAGGTTTTTGGATTTTCTTGGACGACTATTGTGGAGAAGGAAAGAGGAGAGGTTACCGAAGTTCTACCGAGGGGAGGGTGGGGAAAGAGGAGAGCATGATTGCTGATGGTCACAACATCATGAGCAGAGAAATCTCCCTATTGATTCCAACTCCAGCCTTAATTTTCTCTTTTTTTTATTTTTCAACATATACTTCACATTTGAGTTGATAGTAAATTGGTCATTTGGAGTCACATTCACTACACGTGACATCGAATTAAACGGTACTTTAACTATGTTTACTCTTCAGGGGTTTAACTGCGAAAAAAATTCATAAAAGATTATTAGAGATACAATCCCCCTAATATATTGGTAGTTATTGCAATTAATCCTATTATCTATATTGAATGACATGAAAAGTATGTGGGTTGACTGTGTTGTTCATTTGATGGTATAAATCGCATGTCTTTGAGACTTTGTTGAGGGAAATTAGTTGCATAAATTTATAGACATGTTGCCAATGAAACTCAACCAGGTCTACATAGGGAGTACCAATACCTTGGGAATTCCTCTTCCATTTTAGTTAAGTACATTAGCATCTACGTCATTGTTTAGTATAAATATTCAAATAATAAAAACTTCCATGAAACCAAATATTCCTGGATGCTTAAGTAGCGCGCAAAACCCCATGTTCAATGTGGCTTTGGAACTGTTAAATCATCATGCAAACAATTTCTTCTTCTACATGATAATGGGTGGGAATGTTGTATTTTATAGATGCTAACTAACAACCATATCAATCTTTCTTCTGATGGTATTGGTTTTCCTGGACATTTATGCCATGGTTATTACGTTTAAGTCTCATCCTTGGATGACGTCATTCAATGATGATGTGTTGAAGTCGAGTGGAGGAGGCTGACTGAGGCATTAAGAATCAATGGGAGGAAATTTGTAAATGAGTATTCATAGTTATGTTTGAAACTGAAGCCATAACCTTCTTTACTTTTTTTTTTTTTCATTCAATACAATTTTGAAACTTATGTTGATCTACAACTCATATCGTTTTAAGTTTAGGATTAAGTGAAAGGCCTACAATTTATCTGGAGAGGATAGAGAAGAAATTGTGGCACCTTCCTCCTTTGAAAGGATTATTCACCTATTTTGATGGTCATATCTTCTTCCATGCTATTTTTTAACTGGGTTCTGTTGTGGTTGTCATTACGGAGGGTTAGGTCTGGAGAGAGGGGAAAGGTTGATTGTTACCGTTAGTGTTCATGAGATGTCCATGGGATAGTGTATTCCATGATTCGTTGGTTATTTGGATTCCTGGAATTGACAGCAATAAAAGAAGAGTAGAGACTGGGGACTATGACTATAATGTGATAAACATTATTTATGGGTGTACCTATGTTATGCTTTTGATACTTCTACCCAATGTTTAAAATAACGATAACGGTAACGTAACGTTTTGCCTTTGTTAGGTTATGTCGCAAATAGCGTAACGCATAACGTAGGTTATGCAATTTTCTATTTATTTAATAAAAATAAACATAAAACCATATAAAATAATTTTAATAAATTGAAAAATAAATTTAAAATATCTAAAAAAATATAAAATTATTTTGTAATACATAATCTATTCAAATGTTATATTAAGTTTCACAATAATTTTCATATATCTTCATAAATTATATTAAGTCTGTAACCGTAATTCCAATCATCATTTAAATAAAAAAGCAAGATTCCAATTTTTTATTTCGATTCCAATTATTATCATTGTTGTAATTTATATTTTGTAATGTTCAATTTATCTTATTTATGATTGTTAATTTCAGTTCAATTAAAAATTCAATAAAATCAACAAGTAAAATATTTTAGCATCCGGACGAGAAATACAACAAGTGGATAAAGAAACAAACTTAAATTATCAAGTTAGAAATTCCAAAAGTAATCAAATAAGGCAACAATTAATTAAGAAAATTACAGCAATTCGCTAATAATCAAAATAATAATCAACAACAATATATAAATTACTAAAAAAAATAATTGTAAATAACGTAGCATAACGTAATTTAACGTAACGTTATGTAATATAACGTAAAAAACGTACTGTTACGGTGCACTGAGTTATTTCCAGTTGTTACGTAGCATTGGGATTCCGTTAGGTTACGTAACGCAAATAACGGGTTTCATAACGTGTTATTTTCAACAATGCTTCTACCCTTTGGCAGGCTACTAAGAACCCTTTGGATGAGAAACATAGCCAGACTGCAGTGCAACAAAATACTTGTGAATACTTTTTGTCATTCTTGTGGTATAGGACTATATATAACCTCTATGGTTCTTGGTCTTGGATGCTTGAGAACCTTATGAATAATAGTGATCTTTAAATAAGAAAGATGATAATGCGTGAGTTGTTTTTGGCTATCCTAAAGACTATGCATTAATGACGTGCAAGGTTTTACTAGGTGCATGGAACTATGTTACCAGCTTAGGATTTCTCCAAATTTAATCATTTTTCCTATCTTTTTGTATCTTTTAAGCTCTTTGTTTTTTTTTTTTTTTTCAAAATCATGTCATTATGCTTGTTTACATTCTAGCTTGAAATGGCTGTTAAATGAGTGTCCTATATCATTTGTATAATGGTCCTTTGCTCCGAGGCCTTGTTATGTTTTTTATTAAAAAAACTAATTTTTTTAATTGTTGCAGGAGGAATTGGGTATTTTGTCTTTATCTTCATCCTTTTGGAATTTTGTTTCTCTTCTCCTATGAAGCACATTCATGTACACAAGACACGGATATGACATAGATACTGATACAGGACATGACAAAATCTTGTGAAGTATGATTAGGGATATGGCAAAATCCTATGAAGTAGGATACGGGGACATGACATGCAATGTTTTTTATTATATATAAATAATTTTATAAATATAAAATATCAACTACTAAACTATTATCGTAAAATATTCATTTATAATAAATGCAAGTATATTTATTAATCTAGTTGTATTATCAGGTTGCTAATTAAGTAAAATAATAATATTTCAAGTAATAAAATTTTTCCAATTCAAACAATAAAAATTTTTAGGCTTCCTGTATTCATATGTGAAGAGCTTAATATAATTTACTGGTACAAGAGGAATTGTGAACATAGGATTGTACCAATAAATGACTCTAATCATCATAACACATGGCTAAATCTATATTACTAACAAATGTCTCACTAATAGACAAAACTAGTAGAATTTAGGCTCATTAATGTTCATTATCAAGATTTTCTATTTTATTCAAACAAGTATCTGAAAACAAGAGCTTAATTATTTCTCATCAAAAGTAAATTATACCTACAAAATTTCATATGAAGTCACATGAAATATAAAATAATTGGAAGTAAATTGACCATATCGTCGCCTTGTTTTGTGTTGATTGTGAGTTTGACACAGATGTTTTGTATTGACAGTGGGTTAAACATGGACATTTCACGTTGACTACAAGTCAAACTCACTAAATCCCTGTATGACACGTATCAAGTATGTGTCATGCACGAATTGTGTCTAGCATGGACATGGAGCAATTTTGACATGTTTATGTTTCATAGCTCTTCTCGTTTATCTGGATACCAGCGTGTGTATAATGCTAGGGGCCGAGGGAGGTTATGTGCAGGACTTTGTTTGAATGACATTCAGTGTTTTAAATATCGGCCGATATACCAGTATATCGGCCGGTATATTGGTAATTTTGAAGAAACGAGACGATATGGGAAATTTTTTATCGGATATCGTTTTGGACCGGTATGGGCCGATATATCGACCACGTGGCGATATATCGGCCGGTATCGATATTATCCAATACCGGCCGGTATTGGATAATATCGGTTATTGGGTTTTGGTTACGGGTTCAATCCGTTAACCCGTTAAAATCCGACCCGTTAAGCAATAAAACGGGTCGAAAGGGGAAAATTTTTATTTTCTTTCGCGTTTTCTCTCTCTCTTTCTCTCCCGGCGATCCGAGCTCTCTCTCTCCGCGACAAAACCCTAATCCCAAATACCCACAAATCAGCCCTAAATCTTCTCCGATTCTTCTTCTTCCACTCTCTGGCTCTCTCTCTCGTTCTCTCCCCGCGTTCGTCGGCCGATCGAGCCGAACGGAGCGAACCCGAACCCTAATTTCCCAATCCATCAAAAAATCTCTCTCGTTTTCTTTCTATCTTTCTTCTCCGCTCTCCGATAGCTCTTCTCCTACTCTGCGAGTCTTCGAAGAGGGCTCGCCGTTCTCCAGTGGGGCAGTCGCCACCGGCCAGGTAAGGTTAGTTTGCTTTTTTATGTTAATTTGATTTAGAGTTACAAATTTCGTCAATTTCTTTTATAATTGTGCTATTTAGGTTTAATTAATTGCGATTTATATTAGATTTTTTTTTTGGTGTAATTTGAGGAGAATTGCTAAGTTGACGCACTGTTTATTGGCGGGTAGTCTACAGTGAGTAATCGAATCACTGATTCACACTGAATCAGTGATTCGATTCACTGATTCAGTGTGAATCAGTGAACCGAATCACTGATTCAGTGTGAAGTCACTGATTCACACTGAATCAGTGATTCGGTTCACTGATTCACACTGAATCAGTGAATCGAATCACTGATTCAGTGTGAATCAGTGATTCAAGAAATAATTTTGTGTGTATGAGTTTCATACTAGTTAAAATTTGTTAATTTGAGTATTTACTATTTATAGATTCACTACTTCTTAGGTTTACTGTTGCAGATTTACTGTGTATGATTCACTGTTGCAGATTTACTGTTTCATGCAACAGAATCTTGTCATTATTCTAATTGTTGTTGCAGATTTACTGTTTTATGTATGAGTTTCATGCTAGATTTATTGTTGTTGTGCATGTGGACTGTATCCATATATGTTTTTTTGTAGATGTGTTGTTGAAAAAAAAAACAAAATTTGATAAAGAAAATCCACTAGTTAGCATGATGACTTACTAGTTTGCAAAAAATTGAGTTTTCTGTTAATTTTATTCACCAAGTCCCATACCCACCATCTTATTCTTCCTTCATTTTACTAAACAACAACATCAACTTATTTTTCTTTATTTTATGATTGTATTTCGCTCTGTCTCTGTGCATATGCGAACGTTCTTAACGATATCTGCAAATTCGTAAGTTGAATGTAAATAAGCCAATATAAGTGCTATAAACTCATTTTATGCGTTTTATTATGTTCTATATAGCCAATTATATAATTATTCTTTAACTGCTATGACACCGATATGACACTCCGGTATTTAGGGTCATATCGCGATATCCCACCCGGTATCCGGTAACCGGTATGTAATTTGGCTGACCGGTACGAGACCAGTATCCGATATTTAGAACACTGATGACATTCATGAAAGCAAGTCTCTCCATAAAGCATATGCAAACCCAAATCATTAGAAGTTAGGGTCTCCTCCAATAAAGTTCCTCAAGTAAATGTTGCACTTTAAATATGCTTTGAATATATTGAACAATAAGAATCACAGTCTCATATGTAGAGCATTGTCTATCATTATATTTAGCAATGCATCTTTGTTTCCAAAGGTATCAAATTTCAGAACATGGAAAGCTTTTTGATAATTCCGCAAATTACTTTATGAATAGTAGGAGAGCTATGGTTGATAATTCAAAAGTTGAAGATATGAAATAAATGATTCCAACATCCTTCGCAAGATAAGTTTCCAGAAATAAATGTTGTAAATTTTCCAATTTATGCTTTCCACAGCAATAACATTCAGTGACTAGAGGGATTCCAAGTTTTCATCTGTTTTCATCAACCGAGAGAGCATTATAGTGAAGCCACTACGAGCAATTAATAACTTTTAAGTGGGTAATTTGCTTACTTCAAGAAATTTTAGGATGATTAGTGTTGATAACATTTCAAGCAGAGTTTAAAGAGAATTGTCCAGACATATTAGCTTTTCCAATTAATCTTTCCCTTTTACCGGAAGCAACACAAATATCATGTAAAATATCATCCTGTAGATTAGGCAAGTACCTCATGGAGGAGGTTTAACACAATGATTAAGAAATCCCTTGGCACCATGGAACTGCCCAAGAGCTTAGTTCACCCAATTCCATTAGCCATTGAACATTGTTTTGAGTCATATCCATATATGAAATCACCATTTATGTTATGTTAGAGAGGAGTTGAAACCTGAGTGAGACCTAATCCTTTGCTTGAATGCAGTTTCCATTACAAAATTTTGTCTATTAAATATCATTATTAGAAAAATTAATTCTCAAGCTAGTTTCAATTTATACTGGGTACATATTATAAATACTCCTTAAACCATGGCCACCTTCCGCCGAAGGCCTACGGATCCTTCTCCCAAGGTAAATTTTATCGAGTTGTTCCAAATGAAGTTAGTCATAATCGAACCAATTTAATTAAGAGTCTTGCTTGGAACAATGCATGAAACTACTTTGTGTGATGGGACAAATATAAAATGCTCTTAATAAGAACAAATTGTATCTACTCACTTTTTTTTAAGGATTTTCCTATTCTTATTATTTTCCCATAATATTGTTGAACAATAAACTTTTCTGTTACTCTAGCAATTCTAGAGCCCTAGACTTCCGGAGTTCTAGTTAAGATGGATGGATATTGGATAATATAAGATGTTAATGCTCTAGTCGTTGAAATCTAATCTCCATTAATAGCATAACAGATAGTGGATAATTGAAATAGGTGGATGCACATGAACCTTATGTAGTGGTAGTGGTAGTGGTTTAAATATCGATCAATATTACCTGTATACTGGTTTTGGCATTAAAACAATATGGTAAGGCTTTTTTTTTTTCTTGTTTTGAGCCGATATTGGGTGATATATCTGCCACGTGGTGATATATCTCCTAGTAAACGAGATGGAAAATATCGACGAGATTAACATGTGACCGGTTTTTTCTTTTTTCTTTTGGATTTAGATCCATTAACCTGAACTATTTAATACCTGAACCCATAAATATAAGTATCATTAAATCTCCAATTTCTCATTCTCACGTAAATATAATCGATCGACGATTCAATGCTTAACTTCTTCCTCTTCCTCTCTCTCCTCTCTCCCTCGATTGAGTTATTGTATCGAACATGTCATGATAGAGAGCCTCATACCTCTCTTTATACTCCTAGTACCGACTACTAAGGGCCCTGACAACTTGTCAACTCGTGACCCCCCGACAATGATCCCACTTCTCTCACTCTCTTGCAGATGGTTTAGCTCTCCATTCATATCTCAAGCAGATCACTCCTCTTTCTCAAGCAGTTCTCCCTCCAGTCTCGGTTTTCGAGTAAATCGCCTCTCTTAAGTAAATTGGCCAAGTTAAGTATTTTTTAAGACCCTATGCTTGTTTTTAGTAGTTTAATATGTTTTATTATTATATATGTAATGGCATATATATTCTTTAACCAGTATGACATCAATATGACATTTGGTATTTAGTGTCATATTGTGATGTCCGATATTCGGTATTTGGTATATAATTTTACCAACCAATATTCGATATTTAAAACACTATATGGTGGTTTGGTTGATAGCAATCGAGCCCCATTTGCATAGATGCTACTACCATATATGCCTGTACCTACTGTTTTAACTTTATTTAGTTTTGTCTTCCAATGATCACTCTGCACTCAAGGGTTAAGCATGTACTTCTATGAAGAAATGAGTGGCTTAACTCCATATTGTTTGCACAGAAACTGTATATGGTTCTATATATACTATAAACTTGAAAACAATTATTTGAAGAGTATATCTGTTTATGAAAAATGGGTATCCTATCCTTGGGAAAGATACAAGCTAACATTTATTTCATCTTGAGTAATTGTTTTATTATGAAAAAGGAAAAAAGGGATAATAATGGTGATGAGAGTGTTATAGAGACACCTATTTGGTATATGTCCATGTCGTACTTCTTTTAAATTTTGCTAAAAGCATAATGTGTCTTTAAAGTTTGGACATAATTTTCTCCTTCCATGTCCTTCTCTTCCTACCATGCACTTAATGTTCATTCTGTTACATGAATACAGGCTTTTACAGGCAGTCCTCTGGTACAAGCTCGTAATTTTGCAGTCATGACTGGTGTAAATGCCGGATTATCATGTGTGATGAAAAGAATAAGAGGAGTGGAGGATGTGGAGAGTAGGTAAGATCTCTCTAATCATTTAACTGGTATAACTCATGACTCGAGAACCAACCTCTTTAATTCTATAGATGCATGAAGTAATGATTGGAGTATGGAGTTGGGTGTTGAAATAGACAATTGTTTTCTCAGTAATTTGGTGGCATTTGGCATGGTATTGCACCAAAAAGCAAGAAGATGAAAAAAAAGAAAAAACCTGTTAGGCAATTTGAGGAGAAAATTATTAGAGTTGATTGATCAGAGAAGTGTATTGCTTTTTGGAAAAATGGCCAATAGAAAATGGTGTTTAGTTCGGAATTGAAGGGTGAAGAAGGAGAACGAAATGTAAAGGCAATATAATAGTGTTTAATTGAAGAAAAGATGACAGCTAGATAAAGGCAAATGTAGAAGCAATTTGTTTAAATTACTAAGATAAAGATGTGTTGATATTATTTAATTAGATTGAATACGGAGATGATAGCTAGGCAAAGTGAAATGCAAAAGACAACTTGTATACATTACTTGAACAAGATGAAGATGTGGAGATGTTCTTGATTATAGCATTTGAAAATATTTATTTAATCATGAGATGTGAAGAAGTGTTCTAACTCTCGATATACTAAATATGCCTATTGTTGCAGCATGGTGGCAGCATTTGGTTCTGGAGCAATGTTCTCATTAGTTAGTGGTATGGGAGGCCCAAATCAGGCAGTCAATGCCGTCACATCGGGGCTTTTCTTTGCACTTATTCAAGGTGGCCTTTTCAAGGTAAGAATTTGAAGGGATCTCCATTTTTTTGATAAGTTATATTTTATTTCAGCACGTTTCTTTCTTTTACTCTGGCTGAGCTATTATGAATATGAAACTTTCTGTTAAATACCTCATTTTAACTATTCCAGTTGAACAGTCAATGCAATTAATTGTGATGAGCAAGCCAACTGAATCATGTTTCATGGCCTGAGTACAATTCCTTTATGCTATTGTTGTAATTTGTAATTGAACCAACAATGAACTTCTATTTTTTTTGGGAGTTTTTATTTGCTGTACCTTAACCTATCATGTATCTTAGATAGCATGCTTTGTAATATATTATACTGTCAGCATGATTTCATTTTCTAAAACTTTTTGGATTCTTGAGTCTAATGGACTAAATTACAACCAACATCAACAGGGCATCTAATTTTGGGGGTTCAACTCCATGCCATTATTTTCTCCACTTAACTCTCTTAAAGGGCATGTCCTCTGTTAAATTAGTGATCACCATATGCTTTTGTACTGTCTGGACCATTGTTCATTTTAGTTTGCTCAGTGTCTCCTGTCCATTCATTCAACTACAACTCTGTCACGCCTGCTATTAGGTCATTTATTAATATCTGCTTCATGTTAAACTATCTTAATTGATTCCACTCTCAAATCTCAATATATCATAATTAAAACCATCTCTGACTTCTCAAAGAAGAAGAGAGATACTAGAAAAATTTTCAGTGTAGCAGAAAGTAAGACCTTCTCTTTTGCCTAATATTACTAGAACATTTTTCAGTGTACCAGAAAGTAAGACCTTCTCTTTTGTATAATATTACATTATCTGTAGTTTTCAGTTTCCTAGAAATCTTGATGATCTCTTCAAATACTAGGAGCTTTTGAGAGGATATTGTAATTTTGAGATTAAACTCCTCTGAAGGATACTTTTCCATTCGTCCTATCGAACGGTGACATACTTAGTACTTTTGGAAACTAGTAATGCAATTGTTTGACCTGTTGCAAATTGCTTTTTGACCATGGAAGCCTAAGACGCCTAATTGGACATGTTTGTGATTATTAATCTACATGGACGAACACTGGTAATATTTTAATCTATTTATTAAGACCCTCTTCAGAATCAATGGCAAATCACCTCCATCCAGAATTTTTATTTGTTCATGTTATTCACTGCTGGTAGGCTTCCTAAAAGCAAACCTTGTCTGGTCTAATTCTTATGTTTGAAGTTCATGGGTTAGGTCCAGTGTGACCAAGTTTGAAATGATCCTCTCATAAAAGGGGTCATTTATCATGTTTGTGGTGCATTTCTGTACGTAAAGTTGCTTATATTATTTCATAAGCTGGCTTCGTGGTGCAACTGCTGCATATGGAACAGAGGATTCTGGTTTCATGGCTTGAGAGAGCCTCCAGTATAAACATTGTCTATTGTGGCAACCATATTAGTCTGGTGCCCTACTTAATTGCAGCTTTGAGTCAATTTCTGATGTAGGAGTGGAATTGAAAAGTTATCCCTGTTATTTGGTATAAGGGAAATAATTTCGTGATTTGTGAATTCTGGAAATTATGTCTTCTTGGCTGGTGCAAAAATAAACATTATAATAATATAAATAAAAATATTAAATGGAATCAGTTCTGTTCTGGAAATTTTGTTGTTACTTATTACTTCAAATAACCTATATTGCACTTATTTTACACGGTTTTGTCATTTCCATGGCTTCCTAGTGTGAAAAAGTAATGGTATCAGACACAAGTTTGATATCCAGACAATTTTTATGTCTTATATTTTTAACTGCGCATGTGCACCGGAAGCACCGGACACAAGTTTGACTTACCTGATACATAACAAATAATCTTAGACTCCCAGGCTGGCATGCTGCAAAAAGATATATCCAATAAATAAACATGTGTATGGTATTAAGCGTAATGAATCCAACTGGACGTTAAACTGCATGTGGTACTGCTCATGTCACTTGCGACATGCTAAGCGGACAACTATCGATTTTCATGATAGGGCTTCGAAATGCATTAAAAGTAGGTTTACTTATTTACCAAACCAGCAGTATGGCTGTTCACGTTAAGTCTAGGTTTATCAACACTGGAACTGATTTCCATATGAATACTGCAGTTTGGTCAGAAATTCTCACAGCAACCAACCGAGGACATCAACTATTATCGAGCAAGAAGCATGCTGACTAGACTTGGCCTACAGAAATATGAGAAGAACTTCAAGAAGGGCCTGCTTACTGATAACACTCTGCCTCTTCTCACTGACAGGTAAATGGCCAATCCTAGTTCTGTAGCATTGCAACTAAGTTAAGGATTAGCAGTTTTTCCCTTTTTATCACTGACGTCTTGCCACTAAGTGTCTCTCCTCTTTTTTGTTCTCCAGCGCCCTCAGGGATATCAAGATTCCTCCTGGGCCCAGACTTCTCATTCTTGATCACATTCAGAGGTACCCTCATCGATGCTCATAATTGTTTTTCATGTTTTCATCTGCCATCTGAAACTTTTGCATGCTGCTTGCAGAGACCCTGAGTTGATGAAGGCAAAGCATTGATGCTATCCAGCACTCTTTCATTGAACAGCAATCCGGAGCGATCACAGTGAATTGAATAATTTGGGTTTCAAGTTTTCATCTTGCTTTACTTTTAACCTATCGTCATAGTAGTTAATCTATGAATTTGCTTGGTATACTCTGTTGTGAGCATGAAAGTAATCCTCTTTTCCCGAAACAGTTAAATGCATTATTCTTTGGTCACAATGTTATATCTTATTGTTCCTGAGTTGTTTTAGGCATTGTATTTGTTTGTTTGTTTTTTTTTTATTTTTAAAATGGTGTCGGAAAATATTTTTGAACGATAAAGATGGATACTTTAGAATCATTGGATCAATTTGGAGGTTATGTTCCTGTAAAAGCTTGGAGAAGATGAAAGAAAAGCTGAGATTTCCAAGTTTGAATAATTATGGAACTTATTTGAGGGTGATAATATGCGGATGCAGTATTTTCAGCTGTTACCATGTGGAATTTTGGGTTACATCCTCAATGATTGCACACAGGCAATGTGATTATTGCAATTCCTTTGCCTTTCCAGTGATGATATCTTTCTCTCTCTTTTTGAGTTGGCATGAACAACAACAAATATATGTACTCCATTTTTTGGCACGTGCAAAATACACGAATAAAAGAAGATGTATAAAAAAAAATTAATTTAGTTGTTTAGTGAATTTGTAACACTCTAAATCTATAAAATTAATTTTTAAATTTCTATTTTACTTAAATAAATAATATAGTGATTATCTTAGAGATATAACCAATTTAAATTATTTTATTATTTTTATTTAGTTTATTATTTTAAATAATTTCAAAAGTTAAAATAAAAATAGGTAAGATAGTTTTTAAAATCCAAACTATAATAATTAATATTATTAAAATCTAAACTATATTAGTTAAACCAATAATCATTTCATTCTAAATATCTAAATTCAATCTTGCTAACTAACTACCAATTTATTTCTTCTCTCCAAATTTCTCTCACGTTAAAAAAAAAATAAAATAACATTAGCAAGGGAAAAAAAAGAAGAAAAGAACACTGTAAAAAAAAAAAAAGGAAAATCAAAGAGCAGAGAAAGGAAATGGGAAGAAAAAAGAAGCGAAGAAAAGAGAGAAAAAAAAGATAAAGAAGAGAGAGAGAGGAGAAAGAGATCCGAATTGTTGGTTGTGGAGATTTTCCAAACTTTTGAGTATTCTCTAAAAAAAAAAGGCAAGTGTTAATTTCAATTTTTCCATCTTTTTTACTTTATAATATTTGTATATTATACTTTGCATTCTTTTTTTAATGTATAAATGCATGTGCCAAGTTCTAAAACAAAAAATTGCAACATGTCATGAGCAGGAAATCACAAATTGATACTCATAAATAATCCTCCCAACTTAAAACACATATTGTCCATAGTGATTTGATAATTTCAAAAAAAAAATACATGAGAACAAATTAAAATATCAAGGAAAGTAAATTAAATGAATTCAAACCCTTCAAGGACTCCCAATCAGGGCTACCTCTAATATCGAAGAATTTATGAGGAGTTGTAGACACTTGACCTTGTTATAATACTCTAGTCTTCATTGCGTTCAAGTAATAGGTATGATTCAATAAGCATCACGTTCTGCATTTTTTGCTCCTTTACGGACTTAAACAAGAAAGAAAATTGCTGAAGAAATTAGTTTTTTACAAATTACGTAATATTAGAGTTAAGGTTTCAAAACATATTCGAAGAGCTTGAAAAGGATTATGCCACATAGGTGTTACTAACAATCATATAAGTATTTTCTACTTCGTAGTTGACGTTACACATCACAAGGTTATTGAGAAAGCACATGAAATTTATAATATTTTATTATCTATGTGAAAATTAAATGGAATTTTTTTTTAAAGATTAATGATGATTACTCCTAAACCTAGTTCAATTCATCTATTTCTTGAAGTAAGTGCAATAATAAATGCATAGAAATTCAATTAGCAAGTTTTAATTTATGTAAGATTTCTTCTTTTAGCATGTTAATTGCTTGTCAATTATAATTAGTTGGAAAGTTGAAGGAACTTAATGAGATTAGTTGCTCCATTTAATTTTGGTCTTTGTTGAAAACTTGGAGGGAATTGGATTGATATGTTTTTTGATTTGATGTTTTTAGCAGGAAAGTATTCTTTAATGAAAGAAAAGAAATAGTTACTTCACTTTAATAGACATGTAGGCAAAGATTAGCATAGATGAATTTACTTAGGCTGTGTTTGGATTGAGGGAAAATGAAGGAAAAGAAAAGAAAAGAAAAGAAAAGAAAAGGAAAGGGAAAGAGAAAAGGAAAGAAAAGGATATGGAAATTGGTTTTCTTTTTCATGTTTGGTTAGAAAGAAAATAAAGAAGAAAATCTCAAGAAAATTTTAGAAAAAAGTAGTTTCTTATATTTGGTTGCTCAATAGAAAATTAAAAGGAAAATATAATTCTAATTAAACTATAGAGAATTTTAATATTAATTTACATATTAATGATATAATTTTTAATTTTTAAATAATTAAGCATATAATAACCAAATAGTTCAAACTTCATAAAAATTAAAAATATCTTGAGACTAAAATTATAAGAAAATTTATGCAAAAATTTCTCTCCCTTTTTCCTTTTTCTCTCAACTTTCCTTTTCTTTCGTCTTCTCTTGGATTTGAGGAAGAAAATAAAAAAGAAAAAAAAACTTAATATATTTTCTCTCACTTTCATTCCCTTTTATTTTCTCTCTAATTTTCCCTCTAACCAAACATTGGAAAGCAACTTTCTCTTTCTCTTTCTTTTCTTTTCTTTCATTTTCCCTCAATCCAATAGTTTATCACTATTTATTTGTTTTTAATTTTGGTCACTCTACTGTTATTTTATAAAAACGTAGCAAAATCTAAATTCCGTTCTTGAATATTCTACTTTTTATTAAAAAAAAGAAAGCTTAATGGAAAGAGAAATATTAGTTGAGACTATGAATAATTTTAATATTTTAATTGGTATTCGTGTCAGGCAAGTGTTTAATATTTTTCCCTTCGGTTCCATCATTTAACCTTCTCACTATTCTTAGTTTTTTTTTTTTTTTTTGATAACCATGGATTTGCAGCAAAATTGCATGCATATTATTATTATTATTATTGATCAACTAATATGGGTGCTTATTCTGTAGTTGTACAACATCAAAAATGTTGTTCTCACTGCTATATAGTGGTTAAAGAGAGCTTGCTTCCAGAATGTCAAGCTAATAAACCAACTTCAGTGATCTCGGTATTTCATTCAATTTTGTTGTGAAACTCTGAAATTATTTAAGTACCATTTCTAATTACATATCATTAGGATTATTTCTCAGCTCATCTCTCTAAATGATGTTGAAGATATGCATTGCATGCTTCCATTGATTAATTGAAACTAAATTCTCTTTCATAAAATTATTTATTATGCTAACCACAAAATTACATGGACTATTATCATCAATTAGGTAAGAATGATGTCCTTGATAACTACGTGACTTTATACCTGGTGAATTGCTCTAATTTGAATAATTGAATCCAAATTCTTTTGAAACTAAACTCTCTTTCATAATTTCCGTAATTTCTAATAATATGTTAATGATGATGTCATTACTGGATCTACAACTTTAAATGCCATTTATTGTTTTACCCAAGTATTTTAAATTTCAAAATTCATACTTCCTGTAAGAGATCTAAATATATATAATCATAAGTAATCACATGAATTCGTTATATTTTAACCTCAATTGTGTGTACCTTTCGTATTGCATTTCGCATGTTAGTGTAATTCTTATATCTACTTAAAATATGTAATTAGTTTATTGGGTTATGGGGATATTTTAGGAGTTTTACATTCTTAAGGTTGTACAATCGAACTTAGAAATCTGACCATGGAGGTTCTGAGTGATTACTGACCATAGAGATTCTGAGTGATTACTGGATTACCGTCAGTATATAGGGCTGCGCACTTAGAGTTTAGGCTTATCAAAGTTCAAGTTTCATTAGTATCTAGCGATACGTCTTGGGACAGTACCAGGAATCATGGCCAGAGCTCTCGATATGCACGGAATACTCGTAAAATATATAGCATACTACTTATGACAGCTCCAAATAAATACACAATAGACATAATGACATATTATCTCTTAGATGCATGCTTATTTTTATATTTCCATATTTGCTACAATGTCATTCATAACAAACATACAATATCCGTTAATATTATCATCTTCAAAACAAATGTAATAAAATCCATGATTCATTTTATAAGACGTACTTTGCATGATGCTCACATTTATTTCATATTTTATGAATATTTTGTGTCTTATGTATATATATATCATACATTGCGTGCATATGTGTTATTATATCTGTTTTTGTAGCACTTGTTAGGTCGTTCTAACGATCCTGGTTTGGCACGTCCAGACACAAATTTGTAGATTATCGAGTAGGGAATATTCACTACAACTAGAGTCATATTTCAAGGAATTAGTCAGTGGGTATATTTTCTAGAAGAGGACCACGAGAAAGACTTTTTCTAGTATTAATTATTTTTAGAAACTTTGTTTTTCATCCTTGTTCAACCTTAAAATTTTCGATTGTGCAATAAGAATTCTCTTTGATCTTCCTATAGACGTATTTTAATCACTATTTGAAGGAATAAATTCTTTGTTATAATTCAATATTGCTCTCTCATTGTATATATGTATGTATTTTTTGTGGCAGTTGAACATGTTTGTATTTATGTAATTTAAGCTTGGTGTATTAGTTTACGATACGTCACCGAACGCTACCTGTATTTTAGGATGCGTGGTATTACAAATTTTATTTGTTAACGGGCGTGTGTTTCGCATGTGACAGGACTTCCAGTTATTAATTATTCAATTCAATTATCTATGGCATTTACTTTTTTTTTTATTCTTCAAGTCCATTCTCTAATGAGTCATAATATAATCACTATACTTTATTTTCAAAAATGTCCTTTCTTTTTGTCTGCAATATTAAAATGATTGGAATATTTGTATAATTTTACAATTATTATCTTGTCATTTATCCAAGTTTTCTTATTTATATTCTAGGGACATAATAGAAAGATTGTTAGTTTCAGCCCCGGGGTAGTTGCACTTCTTAAATAATATACAACAAAGTTTAAACGATAAATTAATTTAAATAGGGAAAGTATACTTGAAATAGAGAAAGTTTACCTGGAAGTTGTTCAACGCTGCTTGCTAATGGATAAAAAAACGTCTCCCTTCTAAACCCCAAGAAGAGAACATCTCCCCCTTCGCGATTGCGAATAGTAAGTTTAGTTTAAATAATATATCCTTTTATTGCCAATGAGCCGTGGCTTAAGTGGCGTCACTCCTGACCACTACAATTTGCGAGAGGTTCTGAGTTTAATTTTCGATAGAGATTCAATTTAGATCATGTTACAAAAATATGTGCGTGGGTTTTACTAGCAAAAAAAAAAATCCTTTTATTTTTATTTCTTAAGTAGTTATATTATCCCTATAATTTTTTAGTAGGTGATCCATTAATTTATTTTTAATTTTCTAAAAGAAGAATAAGTATGTGGGAATGGAATTCAAATCATAATCCTTCTACGCAACCACAAAAAAGCTTTGCCAAACATTTAGTTTTAGTTTCACATCGAAAAAAATACTTAACCTCCTTCAAGAAAAAAAAAAGTATCAAAAAAACTCCAAATGTAGTTATCAAGTTAGTTCCCCATTCAATTATTTGCTAATTATGGAACTAAGCCAGTTTTGCTTTGCCCCTTGGTCCCTTTCACCATAAGATTACTGAAGAATTTTCCAAAATATCCATAATAAAAAATAATTTTACAAATTGACTTTTTTGGAAAATAATTTTCGATCCCGATGGATCTGAACTTGCCAAGTCCGGAGTTGGATTAAGAGTTAAAACTAACAATATTGCGAATTTGGTAGTTTGGATCAGCATTCGCGATCTGAATTCAAATCCCTTAAAAGTAGCTCGCATGAAACCTTAGTCGTCTCGTTACAACATATGCACATACATAGACTGGTTACAATAATTATTTCAATTCTTTGGAGTTCCCAATTTGAGTAACCTCCAACATTCAATCCATATTACATGAGCAGATGCCAGTTACAAGTGATGGTCTGAAGTTGGTACTATATTTAGCTCGAAAGAGATGACAATGTATGCTATATCGGAGTGGTCAATTTGAAGGGTGTGCAATTCAAGCCAATCAAAACCAACAAAAATTATGATATCGTACGCTGATATGTGCATTAGTTGGTACAAGATGCAAATGGAGATCATATATTTCGGTGCCTAAAAATTTTGTCAATAGTCGCTGCTTCAAAAGTAAAAAAATATCATGGAGATCACACTTGCAAGAATCCCGCATTGGAAATGAATCAGAGGTTGGTGATAGTTTTTTTCATTTATAAACTTATAATGCAAGCTGTAGTGACAAGACTAATTGTGACACCTGTAGAAATTCAATGGCATATCTACAATATATTTTACATGTAAAAAGGTTACAAGAAGGCATCGAGTGCTAAGAGAAAACACTAATCAAGATATTTGGTGCATGAAAAAAAAACATACGAGACTTTACGCTAATATATAGATACTATTGTTGTTACATATCAGGGAAATGTTTCTCATATTGTATATGATCCTTGAGGTCTAGGAAAATGTGAAGCCTTGAAACCGCACATTGGTAACCTCGAATGTGTGTCCCAATAATGGGTAGGGTATACTGGCGGGCACTCTCTCAATAACGGAGTGCACGGTACCATTATACTGTATAATTACATGCAAGAGATATGGAAGCATGCATATATAATATATGTACCACAAGTCTGAAACTATCTGTTACAACATCACATGCATAAATATAGCAATATTCAAAAATATGTATATAGAAATGATAGACAATATGTACACAAAAATGTTGCTCTAGAGTCAAGTACAATATCAAGACCAAGTAACACAAGTACTGAATATTTATAAAAGTGTCTGAATACTACGGACAAAATTAGGAAGTATGATACATATAGAAATACAGTCCAAAATGATATATATACAGAAGAGATGAAGATTCTAAGAGATGTTGGCTACTGATGCTCAACCTACTCTTGAAAGTAAGAATCCTCAAGAGGTGGGTCCTCCTCAGGCACACAATCACGGCGCTGGATTTGGAGTGTGATAATCTCAAGGGTCAGAATCCAAACAAGAATACAAATACAAACTCATGTAATGCTATAAAACCCATATAAAAATGTATATGTAGCATGTTAATGGGAGACAATATAAAAGATATACGTATATGAGTCATGAAGTACATGGCATGCATAATATAACATGATCAGGCAAATGAATGCGCATTCTATCATATTAGTTTGGTACTGAATGGTGGGAGTATTTATATATTTTAAGAGTGCATCGTGCATACCCTGTACCACAGCTCAAAGTACTAGTCTCTACATGAATCAGATGGTATGCTGCTAGGTACATTGGATATCCCGTGGATACATGGAATCACAACCCCATGTTTCGGTCTCCACACGAACCGGATGACGTACCTCTAAACACACAAGAAACCAATAATGCCAGTACGCAGAACGGCGGATGAATCCAAATAAGATAAAAAAAACTCTCAGAATACGTGTTTCATTCCACTATTCATTTTCTCATACCCATAATATATTGTATGCTAAATATCAATATATCAATGTGACATGTGAAATATGAAATGACACGCACGGTAATACTGATAAGTACAAGAGTTATTGAGCATGTTAACGTGCATAAAGCATCATTTTCAAGCAAGAAAACCATGTGCTAAGAAATGACATGAGTAATTAAACATATACACATGTATATCATATCATAAGTCGTGTTATTTGTACGAATATAATATGTATGCCTAAATATGAGTTAAAGCAAGTTTGAACTTACATAAGTACATGTAAGAATAATATAATTAGACATGTGTACATATTGATGTGATGAATTTACTGCAAGCGCACAATATTATTGTAGCACTTTACAAGTTTCTTCCATAGGAATTTAAGATATTTTATAATCTCACTTTTCTATTATCCTTATAAGTTAACTATATTATCTAGTAGAGTTAGTTTAGAATATCGAATCCACTAGCTCACAAACGAGTATTCTTTTTATTATCTTCCTTCTATCTTTCCAGCATAAACAATTACGATTATATCAAAAATATGATCTTTTTAATTTAACTTTTATTCAAATCATCCTAATTATGAATTATCAAATGTCGTGTAAGTATAACTCATTAAAATTCGTGACTTTCATAAGAGCAAACTATATCAATAGAGATTTTTACAAATAAAAATAAAAGGAACAATTCCAAACCCTAACCAAGCATATGCTATCGAAAGCATGCTTAAGCATATCCTTTTAAAGTATTAGATCTACGAATCATTATCTTTTAATTTTTATCATAGAAAAATCGTGTATTTTTAAGATAAATAAAAATACGGCTAATCCTTACTTTCATCTACATCGTAGAACTAAACAAAATTAGTTACTGATGTTTTTATTAATCAAGATGATTTTTTATGCATGAGAATTATTAAAAATCTAATTTTTATTACTAAACCTATGAAATCCTAACTAGAAAGCAAAAACTAAGAAAACAATTAAATTAGTGTACCTACAAAAAATAGCGATGAACAACAAGAAATCACCCTTAAAACTCTGATATGGCGGCCATCGCTCCTTAGATTTAATCTTTAATTTTATTAATTCATAAAATGCATAGGAAATCCTAATTTATAAGGACGCAACCAATATATAAGCCTCAGGATCTCAAAATCCCAATCCAGTCAAAACATTAAAACCACAAAATTACAACAAAACCCTCATAAAATTTTCAGATACTGATTCTCTTTTTGTCGCCAAATAGCGACATTGACTGCCAAATGGTGGTGGTCAGTTTTTTTCATAAGAGTCCTACTTTGCATCTGAGTCAGCATAAGAAATCTGGAGACAAGCTGGGCTCACTTTGCCGCTAAATAGTGACAATTACCATTATTTAGTGGAAAAATTTGCAAATTCGGTCCTTATCTTCTGCCTGTATGATGACTTGACTCTTCTCTTCTCTCGTAAAAGACTGGATTCTATTTTGATGGTTAATAGCTCTATGTTTCTGTAGTTTTCTTCTCTTTACTTTTTTTTGGATTTATTTTTTTCGATCTTCTTTTGATTTCATGTCATATCTTTGTAGTAATAGCCTTTACCTGAAAAATACACTAAACATAACTAAGTAACATTATTTATATACAAAAATAGATACGATGAAAATATAAATATGCAATATATGACACTCATCACACCTCTACAATAATATTTTACTAGTTCTCGAGTAAAATCTAGATATAAAAAAAAGAAATATCCTACCTCACTTTCGTAAGAATTGCGATTGCACTTAGCACTTGTATTAAGTCGTTAAACCCCTAAATTATTCTAGTGGACGAGTTATGTCTCATGAGGGTTTCCAGTAATATTATCCACAAACATCATGAAGAAGGTAGATTAAGAAATAAAAAGAAAAAAATAAGGATAACTAAAAATTAAGAAAAACAAAATATACGTACAAAAGAAAGAAAAATATTTTTGATATTTTCTACAATTAATCTCACTAATAATACAAATTCAAGAACGCATTTGAATTGTTAACTTTTCAAATCAAACTTCATATTAAATACACTTATCATTTTAATTAAAAATTCAAATCCTATTTTTCAATACCCACAAATAAATAATATTTTAGTTCCTATATATCTACGTGCACGTGTGATGGTTTATTTTGATTTTAGACTCAAATTTTAAGTTTTGATTCACCTTTCTCTCCTTTTTTCTTTTTTCTTTTGTGAATATTTCACTTTTCATGTGAATATTCACGCTTGCGTAGGCACAAATACACGATTACTCAGATCATACTCTATTTTTTAAAATACTGTTCGTATTAATATTCACGCTTATTTAGGCACAAATACCCAACAAATTAGCAATCTTAAAAAATTATTTATTTAGAAATGATCATTGCCTTAATTTCAGGCTCACATCTTTATTCTTTTTTTATTTTTCTGATTTTTAGAGAAAAAAGATTACTCAATTATTATTATTTTTATTCTTAACCCAATAAACCATTGTGAAGTAAAAAATAAATTATAATTACATTAAAATCATAATTAGTGGTATTTATTTTTTATATTTTAATATTTTTCATAAAATTCTAAGTGTATTATCTAATACTTTTCTTATCAAATCTCAAATCTAAATTTATTTTTTTATTTGTAATTAGATTAATTTATTGCAGAAAATAATTTTTCAATTTTTTAACTTTTTTAAAATACCCTAAAAACTATCCCAAATGTAAAATAAAGAAACCCAAAATTCTTTAAAACTAAACTGAAAAATAAAATTATCCTTGAAAGAAAATACGAAAATTCCTAATCCTTCCCCACACCTAAACTCGTGTATGCTCTCATACACGAACCAAGAATGATAAAATAAATATAAAAACTATTATACTAATAGTATATAAATATTGAGAATTATGAAAAACGATTACGACCTCTCAATCACTTGCCACTTTCATAAAGTGTGCATTTTAAATATGAAGTAGGTGCATTATTGTGTCTTGTCAACCTCTTACAAGTCACGAAATTACATTTGTATTCTTATACTATACTCGCTTCCTTTTTTTCTCGTGTAAGTATTAGTGATTGGTTTAAATAAATTTTTAATTTAAACATTCAAATCATCATTAGTATCAAGCACGCATGTGGAAATATCATGAGATGTGAAGAGTGCATCATGATCAAGTGAGTTATGAACTGTGAAGTGTGGTGCCCCTTCTAACTCTCAAAGTAACGTGATCTACTCTGTAAATAAATCCTCAAAACTTTGCTCATTAGCGAATAACACACTTGCAAAAGTGTCATCATACATAAAGTCAGTATGTGTCAATTCGTCTAATAATATGAGCTCGTCTGTAAAAATTTACTCAAACGTGGGTTCAATATCAACACAAATGATGGAATGAGTGTATATGTCGTGAACCATATTAACTTCAATAAGAGAGCTCGTCGTGTGCTCATCCATATTAAATATATTCAATTCCACAGTCATATTTCCAAATGATAACTTCATGAGGCCATTCCTGCAGTCGATTAATGCATTTGAAATTACAAGAAATGGTCTGCTTAAGATAACGAGAATTTGATAATAAATTCTCGTTATAAGCTCAGTTTCTAAGATAATAAATTCTCGTGAATAATTTGATAACTTCATGAGGCCATTCCATAGATTGGGGATAAGCTCGGTTTCTAAGATAATAAAGTCTACAGGAAAAATAAATTCACTGACCTTAATGAGCACATTTTCAACCATACCAAGTGGTCTCTTGATCGAACGATCAGCTAGTTGTAATGCGACCTTAGTAATTGAAGTTTTCCTAATCCCAGTTTCTGATAAATAATATAAGAAAGCAAATTGACAGTTGTCCCTAGATCAAGTATCGCCCTGCCAAATAGTATTCCAGATAGTGCATGAGATTATGGGGGAACCTAGATCTTTGTACTTGATAGGTAAATAGTTAGAGAGAATCTGAAATATTTTTGCAGTAAAAAAAACTTTCTCAGAAAAGTTTCTTACTCATTTTATAGTACGCAATCCTTGAGAAATTTGGCATAAGTGAAAACCTATTATATGATATCAAGAAGTGGAATGTTAACCTTCACATGTTAAAATGTTTCAAGAATCTTTTCTATTTATGGTGGAGACTTCCTGTATCGATTGGGATATGACACTTTCGACTTAGTAATAAGTTCATCTAAGTGAATATGTGATTACAATGGAGGTGATAGAGATGGATTTGGACAAAGAGAGGGATGAGATAGTGTAGCTTACGAAATAATAGGTGTGGGATCAAGAGACGACTATATTATTATCCACTTGTTTTCCAGATCTGATTGTGTAAATGGCATTGCATTGGTGAATATGAGATGGAATAGACTGAAATGAACTAGAGTTATAATTCATTATTGGTTAGCTCCGAAAGATACTCGGACTCTATTCACTCAGCTGTGGGGCTAACTGTCCAATCTATTGCTCTAAACTCTTAATCGATTGAGAATTTATAAAAAGTTGCTAGTCAGTCTATTGTATAAAGTCAGTAGATATTTTTATTAGATTTTGAATGTGTGTGTCTAAATTGGACGTTGTCCTAAGAAGATTATCCACACTCCTCTATAGTGACGTTAGCCGTCTATCGTGATCATTGTTAGACTCATGTTATGGATAGAATTGATTAGGTGCATGTGGGCTATTCTAGTTCTTTGTATAGTTCATGGCGTTTGGTGCTGATTAACACCCACATTGGATTTTGGAAACTAACCAATGGCTAGAGGCTACATGTTGGAGCTGGGAGATCCCTGATGCTGGCTTAACTTCATGAAACGTTTGGATGATTCCTCCAACCCAGATTGTATGCAAAAGCGTATGGACTGTTCATGGGTCATGAATATAAGGTGTTAACCTGCTCATGTGTCAGACCTATAGGATTCATTAAGAGTGAACACTCCTCTATGACATGATTAAGGGCTCTACAATTAAAGTATGTAGGAGCATGAAATTGATTGACTTGATCTACCTATGGAGTATTAGGAGTTTCCAATACCTCAATTCTCCTCATAAGAGCTGCAATCTTAAATTCGGAAGTTATAGAGCTATCAACACTATAGATTCCGCCCTTATTTGCAGAAATTGATGTATTGGGTTTCTCAGCAAGACTATCCCACTCCATAATTTTCCACGCTAGATCTTCTTAGAATTTCCATATTCATTCTTGTTTTTACTCATAAACTCCCCCTAACACATAGACTCAAAAGAGTTTTGGAAGTGTTAATCGAGTTCTTCATACAATATTGACATAACTACCACTTTTCTATCGCATGGTGAGAGCACTGTGTTAGTAAGTCCTTGAATTGTTCTGGGTACTTTTAGAAGGGCTCTCCCTGCACTTGACAGAACTGATTGATGGTAATTCTTATTTTAGCCGTCTTGTGCGTGGGATAATACTTCTTAAGAATAAATTTATCCCAGGTAGTGATTGAATCAGTAGGCATACTATATAACCACATCTTGGCATTATCTTTTATAGTAAACGGGATGAAGTGGAGCTTTATTGCATCCTCCGATAAGTGTTGCATGTTAATTATCGCACACACTTTCTGAAATTCACTAATAAATAGGCAGGCATTCTCAAAATTAGATCCAGTAAATTTAGGAAGCATGCTGATTTCTGTGGTTTCAACTATAGTTATTACCTGCGGCTTCTGAAAGTTTTATGCATGACGGTAGTGATGTACGCAACGGATAACAATGATCTTGAAGGATTTGAATCGGTTGGTCCATCTTGTCGCTCATGATGAAATCTAATCACACTAGTCGATTAAATTGATCTATGGTCCAATGTGACATAAAACAACCTATGCGGATGAATGTGAGTTTTCTAAAACTAATGCAAGAAGTGTCAGATGTGGTGTAATGAGATGAAAAGTGGAAGAAATATGATTAAATAAAATATGATGCTTCCACTGTTTCTTTTTTGTATTTTTATAAGACAAGGAATCAAAAACAAAGAACTGGAGAAAAATTGGGCAAAACTAGAAGCTTGCTTACCATTGAATAGCAGCTCTAGTTGCTATTTCATGGCAAGACCAAGCATTGAATAGCAGCTCTAGTTGCTATTTCATGGCAAGACCAAGGGGCTTGGCTCTCTGGTTTCTGCAGTGGCTGTTTGTTGCTCCTTTGTTCTTTTTAAGCTCGTTGTATCTATACTTCAAGATTCCTGCACTCTCAACATACATAATTAACTCGTAAAACTCAAGAAAAACCAAGAAAACACCTTCAATCTCTGGCTATGATACCAAAAACTTGATGTAATAAATTTACTGCAAGAATACAATGGTGTAAAGCACTTTATAGATCGTTCTCACTAGGATCTAAAACGTTTTGTAATCTCACTTTTTCTTTCCTAACAAGTTAACTATTATTATCTAGATGAGTTTTTAGTTATTCTAGGGTTAGATTAGGACATCGAATCTACTAGTTCACAACTGAGTGTTTTTTTTTATTTTTATTATCTTCTTCCTATCTTTCTTATATAAACAATTATGATTATATCACAAGATGTTCTTTTAAATTTAACTTTTATTCAAATCACCCTAAACATGAAGTATCGAGTGTCGTGTAAGAATAACTTATTAAAGTTCATAACTTCTATAAAAGCAAACTATATCAATAGAGATTTCTACAAATAAAAACAAAAGAAATAATTCCAAACTCTAACTAAGCTTAGGCTATTAAAAGCAAGTTTAAGCATAATCTATCAAAGTATTAGATTTACAAATTATTATCTTTTAATATTTATCATAGAAAAATCGTGTCTTTTTAATTTTTTAGTAAGAAGATAAATAGAAATTATACTACGGTTGATCTTTAAATTCATCTACATCATAGAACTAAACAAAATTAGTTACTCATATTTTTATTAATTAAGATGATCTTTTTATGCATGAGAACTATTAAAAATCTAATTTTTATTAGTAAACCTATGAAATCCTAACTAGAAAGCAAATACATACTAACTAAGAAAGTAATTAAATTACTTTACCTATGAAGAATAGTGATGAATAGTCAGAAATCACCATTAGAGCTCTGGTATGGTAGTCGTCATTACTTAGGTTTAATCTTTAATTTTATTAACTCATAAAATACATAGGAAACCCAACAAGGACACGACCAATATATAAAACTCAAGATCTCAAAACCCTAATCCAATCAAAATAATAAAACCACAAAATTATAATAAAAACCTCATAAAATTTTTAGATACAGACTCTCTCTTTTTACCGCATAATAGTGGCGTTGACTGCTAAATAGCAGTAGTTAATTTTTGTCAAAAGAGTCATACTCCACATTTGAGTCAACACAAGAAATTTGGAGCCAAGTAGGGCCTACTTTACCACTAAATAGTGGCAATTGATGCTATATAGCGACAAAACCTGCAAATTAGATCATCATCTTCTTGTAGTGTGATGATTTGACTCGTATTTTCTCTTATACAAAATTGGATTCCATTTTGATGGGTTCTAAATTTGTATTTCAGTAGTTTTTTTCTCTTTGCTCTTTCTGGACTCAGTTTTCCTAATCTTCTTCTGATTTTATGTCATATCCTTATAGTAATAAATTTTACCTGAAAACACACTAAATATATCCAAGTAGCATTATTTTTATACAGAAATGATAAGATGAGCGATATAAATATATAATATATGATACTCATCGCATGTGTATTATATTATGAGTCAAGCGATATATGCACGGACATGTCATATTTACCTATGTTGCTACAATTTGATAAAAATGTCATATTTCTAGGTCTCGTTTGAGTAGGGTAAAAAATTAAATTAGAGATTAAGATTAAAAACAATTGTAGAAAATTCAATTATCTTTCTAATAAATTTTAAATGAACATAATTGGAGTTTTAGAATAAAAATTATGTTTGTTTTTCCATGGATCTGCTGCTGTTGAACTATGGACCTAGTACAACAGCTAAGACTTTCAGATTATTTTATCTAGATAATAATAAATTTAAAGCCTAAGATTTGAAATAATTTTAGATAATTCAATTATTTTTCCAATGTCTTGAATTATTTCAATTGGATAGAGCAAAACTTATGACCATTTTATCATAGACTTATTGCTGCTAAATCATGGACTTATTACAACAGCAATGATGGAATTTCCATATTATTTTTTTGTTAGGAATATGGCTGAATTAGGATTAGTCTTAGTTGGAAAATTGTAGTTAATAAATTATCTTTCTAATAGCACTAAAAAGATATCTATCAGAGTTAAAATGAAAGAGTTATAGTAGTTTTTAGATATACTGCTGCGTAGCTCTAGACAATGATACGATATGTGCACATATACATGCATGGATACATGCAATGAAACTCAAGACAAATACAAGTTTGAATATGTCTAATTTTGAAAATGGTTAATAATATATCTGGTATCATATATGAAAAGATTGTATCAAGAAATCACAAATTTAAACGATTTGAGAGTGTATTCTTGTCACTTCTTGAGCCAAACCGATATTGATATGATTTCCCTTCCAAAGTTGAAAATTTTCTAAAGAATCAAATCAAAGGTGATGGATAGGTGCTGGAGAAGATGTCTTCATGTTGGTGGAAAAGATTACAGCTTATTTGAAGAGATTAAACTCAAGAATAAGGTTCACGTAGCCATATAATGGATTTTTAGTTCCTTTTCAAGCTGGTTATTTAGTGAATTATTTGAGAAAATTAAAGAAAGAATTAGGGTTAGAGCACTACATAGAAAATGAAGAGGAACACGAGAGAAATAGGCTATTTTTTAAATTTTTTGAATTTATTTAAGAGGTTAAACAACAGGTGAAAGAGTGTACATAATGCAATATTAAAAATCCTTGAACTTTATCATATTTACAAAATTGCCATTGGAACAAGTTCTATCCAAAATTAGTCAAGGAAAGCTGCTGGGCTACTGGAGATAAAACTAAGATAAAAAATTTTAAAAAAATAAATTTAGATTTAAATTGATTATTTTAATAGGATATTTGTCCAAAAGTTGATCAATCTGGAAGTTCCAAAGAATTATGAAAAAAATCCTAAATAATAAGATAAGAGATTTTTATTCTGCAAAATTTGAAATTGAGGACAAGAAATAAAAATATAACTCAATTTACTCAGTATCTACTTGCATCAATGTTTGGGTTCTCGAGATAATATAAATGATATGGAATAAACCGATATAAAGGCTTAAGCATTATTATCATTAAGGAGAAGCTAATTTCGAGGGACTATTTTGGGCCTTCAGTCTATCTATTGAAGGCTTCCTTCACTGTCGGCTACTTTTTAATATAGATGACACAACCTATTTGTTAAATATAAAGGCACAATATTAACGAAATGGGTGTTGATGACAATATTGTGTCTTTATCCTTTGGCATATGATATTGTTGAAAATGAAAATTCAGATACATAGACATAGTTTTGAGTTGCACCCATTATTTTATTTCTAGCATGTGGCGTAGTAAGTGTAGACCCAACCAAGTGGAATACTAGTATTACAGCCATATATTCAGCTTGATGCCACATATTGCCAACTGCAGAGACACCCATGATTTGAGGTACGTCAGGGTGGCCTCATAAATTAGTTTCATAAATATGTATTCAATAATATGTGATATTTGAACAATTTCCTTTTTATATTTTTTAATTAAATTTTCTAATATGTCAGTGATACTTGAATTCAATTTTAAAAATGAAATATATTTCGCCTCTGCTTATAGTCTGCAACGATCGTAAGCCTTAAGGCTTTATATCATTTTATTTTGTATTATTTGTATTAGCTCGAAAGTTCGGGCACTCATAAAGGTGAATACTGAGTAATTGAGTTATATCTTTTCTTCTACTCTTTAATTTCAAATTCCATAGAGCGGGGACCTCATTTTATTATTTTGGATTTTTGATAATTTTTGAAATTATTCCGGATCAGCTGACTTTTAGACAAATACTCAATTAAAATAATCAAAATAAATCAAAATTTTCAATTTTAATCCTTTTACACCTTATATCTATCTCTAATAGCCCAGCATTCTTATTTGACCAAATTTGAATAGGAGTTGACCCAATGAAAAATTTGTAATTAAGATGAAATTTAACGATTTTTAACATGGCACCATACCTATCTTCTAGTAGCTATTTGACCCTCCAAATTAATTAAAAAAATCTAAAAATAATCAAATTTATTATTCTTATATTCTCTTCATTTTCTTTTCAGACTT